>JAHPZR010032072.1:12500-15000 GCA_019787425.1 Platygyra sinensis | reverse complement strand
ATGACTGGTACATTGGGTAGCAGAGTGACCGGGGAAAGAAATGTGCCAATCAGGAGCCATTCTTGATTGCCTTTTGTTGTAATTTGAGAATGAAAACTGAATTAACAATCGATTCGCTAGAAGTGCTAGCAATGCAGCAAAGTAACACCTACGATAAGATACCATCCCTGGGAGCATACCTTTATTATTTCCTCTCTCGATTTTCTTATATGTTTTGTTTCTATGAAAGGGTAATCGCTAGCCACCCAACCCACACCATCTTTAAGTGGTCGAACACAGTTTTCAAGTGCCTATGCCTAATTCACCATGACTTTTAAACTATTTATTCTTTGGCGCCCATTTTTTGCAAGAGTCAAGGTTAATCACAGAAGTATTTATTCCCGCATTTTGCCTAGGGGGTGTGTTGTTGCCATGGCAATGGGGCTATTTAAAAAAGAAGGCTTAAATAATAGTTTTTGTTTATTTAAATAAAATCCAGTCGTTAGATCGTTTTCATGGTTTGCGCACCACGAATTGACATTAAATCCCTTCTGTCAACACTGTTCTAATAAAATTTGACATAGGTGATTTTCGCAATTCGCCGTTAACCTTTTTTCCGTATTTTTTAAAACTTCTTTATATGAAAATTCAGATTTTTTGTCATAGGTCATATACGTGGTTTCTGAACTATTTTTTTTGCAAATCTCTTGAAATTCTAACGACTGGATCGTTAGAAATCGGCAAGTTTCTGCAAAAGTAATCGGTCGCAATTTCTCGAGCAACTGCGCATGCGTTTCATTTAACTGGGTTCTTTCGGTAACAAACAAAAGCTAGAAATTTCAAGGTTCTTTGCATCCTTACCTTTTTTAACATATCTTTGAAATAAAAGACTCAAGCCATCAATACACTGCGTTCAATTGTAGAGAAAAATAACACAGATAGTGCGGGTGTTGAGTAAATAGGATGATCGCTCTACTGACGATATGTTTGTTTTTTGAGATCCTTGAGCACGCACTGAATTGCATCAGCAAAAGCACGTGCGAAAACTGTGTTCGGCCACCTTAAATCATCCCCTAGTGCAACTTTTGCGAAATATAAACTGTTGAAAAAACAAACCTTAATTTCGCCTCCTTCATCAGTGAGTACAATCCAGTCGTTACCATCCAGGCTGTAATGCACCAGATAACTGCTGACCCAGCTATTTTCAGTAACTGCACCTTGGGTTGAAACCGCTGACACATTATGGATTTTCAGCAGATCCACTTGCAAGTGTTGACTTCTCAGATCAGACATTGGAGCGGCACACCAGGGACTGTTATTCCAAAAAAGCAATATTTATGAAACGGAACATGCTTCACGTGTTCATATAATACCGAAGAAATAAAATATATATTTATATATTTCCGAGTTTTGATGCCTCGGTAGAGAATAATTAAACAAACAACAGAAACTACAAAGAGGCCGCTTAGCCACCCCCCACCCCCCCAAAAAAAAACAATAGCTGCTCCACCGTGACTATGATTATGATGACAAATAGAATTGCAAGCCTACAAAAATGCTACAGTTCGAATAATGTTAACAATAATAATAACAACAACAATAATAATAATAATAATAATAATAATAATAACAATAATAACAATAAGAATAATACGAATAATAAGAATAACAATAACAATAGTTCTCCTATCCATGCTGGCCATTTCCTCCATGGTCCAATCCACCATCCCCGCACTGTAGCGTACTACGCCTACAGCCCAAGTATTGATATCACCAATTAGATCTCCTGCGTTCAGTTGTGATCCACATAACTTCTTGACTCGTCTGATATACTCTGATGTTATTTTTACTTTCATCTTGGTATTGAGATTCTGGTCCAACTGTAAAATGCCAAGGTGTTTGTACCCTTCTTCCCCTACTTCCCAGATATGCTGGTCATCGGGTAGGTTTATTCCGCTACTGTCAACTTGTCTTCCCCTTCTCATTTCCAGGACAGCACACTTTTCAAGCCCAAACGACATCTTGATATCTTGCGAGAAGATCCTTACAACTTGAATAAGTGAGTCTAGTTGATCTTGCTGGCTCCGTACAACTTTAGGTCATCCATAAAAAACGAGTGGTTAATGGGTGTCATGTCTTTTGCCAGTCTGTACCCAGCTCTCATCCTTCGCAATACTAGGGTCAAGGGGAACATGATCACTTTAAACAGCAATGGTGACAAGGAGTCACCTTGAAAAATTCCTCTCTTAATGTCAACCTGTCCAAGGACTGTTCCTCCTGATTTCAGCACTGTCTTACAGTTCAGCATGCTGTTGCTGATTATGGAGACTATATTCTTGGCAGCCCCAACCATCTCCAGGCATTTCAGGATCCATGAGTGCGGTACCATATGCCTTTTTGTAGTCAATCCAGGCCATTGACAAATTTGTCAACCTTCCGCGGCAGTTCTTCAGGATTGCCTTGTCTATAAGCAGCTTGTCTTTAGTTCCTCGGGATCCCTTCCTACACCCCTTCTGTTCAT
>JAHPZR010032072.1:7500-10000 GCA_019787425.1 Platygyra sinensis | reverse complement strand
GGATGGAATTTAAGTTTTGCACTGCGCATCCTTTCTGCGCATAATTTATGGCGTCATTTAGCGCGCCCGCGTGCACGCGCAAATTGAAAGCATGGCGGATTTGCCTTGATATTGAGCGCTGTCAGTTGGAAAATGGCTATAGCTCACCAACGAGCACGGGCATCCCAACTTTTTTTTCAGTCATTGTTATCAACTTATCATAAACTTTGCTTGAGGAAAGACTGATCTGATTTCTATTGCTGAAAATTGAATAAATAACGAAAATAGCAAGTAAACTGTGGTCTTTTCTATTTTGCCCTATGGAAACCATGTCAAGAAATTTCGTTGAAATTTTATTTAAGAATTCAGCTTTCTGTCTAAATCAAACTTAAAAAGTTTATTTGTATATGATACAATGCATTGACTCCAGTTTAATGCGTGTTCTCATGAGTGTCGGTCACAAAAGTTTACAATTATTACTCGGAATGCGTTCCTGTAATAAGCATTAAATAATGCCAAAATGGGTCATTTTCAATGCCCCAGTGCTCCTTAATGAGTATGGGCACCCCCCTTTTTTATTTCAAAATTGACGTTCTCATATGATAAATATTCAGTGGGCAAAGTTTGAACGAAAATCTATAGCAGTTTTATTTCAGGTGGATTATGGCTTTTTGCCATAGACCTTATAAGTGAGCTTAGTTCAGTTGGTGTTGTTAGAGAAAATTCACAAAGTTCAGGTCCATGACTATAGTTGAGCAGCATTCATGGGGTTATACAGTTATACAGACAAGAGTAGGAAGAACAATGAGAATTGTGAAACCCTAGGCACATTTAATTACATCCCAGGAGTCAGTTTTACGCTTGTTGTAAACTTTTTCTTTGTCCTGTAATCGTTACAATTAAAGCGAGATTCTCAATCCGCGGCACGATACCTGTTATTGCTTGGGTTGATTAACGAAACCCTCCCTTGTTTCGCTGCATGAATGTCGTCCAATTCTGAGGAAGCTGAGAGCTGTTCATCTGTTATTCGTCCATCAACTAGTCCCAGGGGTAACGAACAAGCTAAAAGATAGAAAACGGACATTAACCCAACCGACAAAGCACATTGCATATGTACAGGGATTTTTTTTTATGTTTAATATTTTACAGTTGCAAGCTCAGTCGCCTGGCCTTTGAATGTAAGCGAGGCTAAAGCTAGGTGACCTTGGCTTTGATACAAACATATCAGCTTTTTCTTTCAAATGTTAGCTAGTTAGCATAAGAAAAACTTCCTTTCAGCCGCCCTTCGCCCATCAAAAAAATACATTGACGCATCAAAATAAGGTTACCTTTAGACTCGCTGTCATTCAGAGGCCAGGTCACAGTAAAATTGGTTAGTTTTGAGATGGTTGTGACTAGAATGTATACTCCAAAATATGGTGAGACACTTAAATTTGTGTATATAAAGTAACAACCGATCTTAGTAAAGTCTTACCAAGGGTTTACCAAGTTTAATTAATTCAATTTATAAAAGCTAACCATTTCTTAGACCTAATCACTAGAGATCAGTGCCTGACCAAGCAGTTATTCTCTGCCTAAATTGGGTGTCGTTTATCTGCTTGTACCTGTTTATGTGTCCAGAAGTGTCTCATCATATTTTGTAGTATCCATTCTAGCAATAACCGCTTTGAGATGGGGTTTCTAATATGGCTGTGTCTAAAAGAACTGGGAACCAGCGTGAGGTGGATCAAAACGTTTTATGAGAATGTATCGAGATTAGTGAAAAATAATGGTTTCTCAACTCCTTCCTTTAATCTCATCATAGTTCTTGAACTGCTTGCTGTGACTGTGGGCAACAGTGATCAAATAAGTGGAATTGTGGTGGATGGAAACGAACTGAAATAGGCCATTTTACGGTTGTGTGCTTAGTTACCTGGCCATGAATGCAAGCGAGGCTGGAGGTGACCTTGCTTTGATACATACCTCTCTGCTTTTCTCATGTAAATGCCAACTAGTTAGCATAAGAACAACTTGATTTGCACAATAAAAGCAGTGAGGTCTGTATCAAAACAAGGTCAACTCCAGCCTCGCTACCATTCAGAGGCCAGGTCACTAAGCCGACAACAGTAAAATGGTCTATTAGTTATGTTTGGACACGAGATGACATCGTTTGTCTGTGACAAACAGTCACACCTCGCCCTATTGAACACCATCAAACTTTTTAGCACCTACTCAGGCTTGTGTGTAATTCAGGACAAAACAGAAATTATTTTGCTTGGCAATATGGAGTTAGGTATATAAGAGATAAACAAGGTGGTCAAAATCTTGGGTGTTCATTTTACCAATAACCACTCCTTTTTTTACAAAATGAATTTCGAAACTATTGAGAAATCTTTGAGAGGAATTTTAAAAGCCTGGAATTGGAGAGGTCTTACGTTGCTAGGAAAAATACAAGTTATTAAGTCATTTACTACACCAAAAATGTTGTACCGGGCTTCTCTTACCTTAGCCAAGAAAGACTTTATTAAAAAAAAATAATAAT
>JAHPZR010032072.1:0-2500 GCA_019787425.1 Platygyra sinensis | reverse complement strand
TCTTGTTCTCATTTTCATGTAGTGCTTCATAAATAAACCGATACAGCCATAAAGGGACGTCAATTAGAAATACAATAATCAAAGGCCCTTTTAAATAACTAAATGACCGATTTTTCCTACCCTTTTATACAAGTCAAGTTATGAAATTCCTACCCTTTCATATACCGGAAGCCTGAAAAAGGTACTCATTTCGGGCGGAGCCTCTCCGTATAGGCCATTATATGGAGTACTCCCCCAGGCTGAGCTCACTATTCAATCTTCCTCCCCTTTGAAAATCTGTTGTGCTTAGCAGGTAGTGCAATCCGGTGGCTCTTGGTGATAATCTGAGATGTCTTACTGGGTCATGTTTTGACATTCTGGATAAAACCAAATCCGCCACCGGTGCGCTCAAAGTAGAATCCATTTTCCGGTCTTTTGCATGAACAAAAGACAGAAAGAAAAGACGTCTTTTTAACCCTCTTTTTTCTGGACTGATGATCGGGAACTGTACGGAAACATTATCAAAAACTCTTCCTCGAGGCAGTTGAACAGATGTCCCCATGTTGCCCTTTCCTCATCACTTATTTCTGTTGTATCGGTTCCCAGGGCTAAAGACAACGCACTGGCGATTGCATGCAAGCCACAAGCAAACCTCCCCTTTACCTAGCATGTCTACATCCATTACAAGAAGATTGATATTTTATATTGTCGTTTTTACGAGGAGACAGTCCGTATTTCATAAGATTGCAATAGCTTCCTGCATATCAAAGCTGACAGACTCGTAGGCGGAGTCATAAATTTTTATCGCCTTATGTGGCCTACGATCCAGTGTGCTCAACATGAGCTAGTGTGAGCCTTCCCCTTTTATAGCCATACGGTTAACTGTATGCGGATATGTATGAAAGGAATATTAGGACAGCAATCATAACTTAGGTTCTGTGCCTTTGACACAGTATCAAACCCGCTTAATTAAATAGCTGATTTTTACTGACACGCTTTGTTGAAACTTTACCCGGAGGTGGTCAGGACAGTTATCTTCTTGTAATTTTTTTCTTGGGAAAAAAGCATCAACCTTAGTATTTTTTTCTTGGTATTACTAAACCAAGGGAAGAACTTTGCAGGGCCATTGACACTTCACGATACAAAACATGGGCATGGAAAATATAAGGTCTGAAAAACAGGCCATTTCCGGCTGCTTCCCGTATGCTTCAAACGGGTCCAAGTTGACATTACAGCCACTGGCTAACGAAAAATTCCCATGAGCTGATTTGTTTACCCATAAAAGGCTAAGAATATCACGGTTTTCGTTAAAATACTCAGTAGAAAATTGTATTCACCAAGTTTGAAGAATGTAGGTTGGATAGAAGACGCTCAGTCAATTTTGCTAATTTTTCATACATTTGTCTATAATTCTTTTCCCGCCAGACAAACGTGTGGAAATTAGAAAAATTAATAGAGCGTTCTAGCCAAGCTACATTCTTCAAACTTGGGGAATATAATCTTCCACTTAGTATTTTAACGTTGCAATTCACAAATTGGGAAAAGTTTAATTTTGGACTAAGTTACTTCACATCGGATTCCCATACAAACACTGTAATTTCTGACCGCTCCATTATCCGTATAATTTTCATGACTACTTCCAGGTAATTTATATGTCCGTACCGTTGCCGGACCAAAATCTGATCGGGCACAAAAAAACACATGAAAATTTCCAGCTAACGGCAAGTCTTTTCGGTTACATCTAGCTCCAGAGTCTCTAAAATCACGACTTAGGAGAAAAAAGATATTAATCAAAATTAAATAGCTAATTTTTACCGACATGCTTTGTTGAAACTTTGACCGGAGGTGGCCAGGTTTTAGTCATCTTCTTGTAGTTTTTTGCTTGGTAAAATGCCTCAACCTTAGTATTTCTTTCTTGATATTACTAAACTAAGGGCTGAACTTTGCAGGGATATTAACACCTCAGGATATAAAACATGGGCATGGAAAATATGAGGTCTGAAAAACAGGCCATTTCCAGTTGCTTCCCATATGCTTCAGACAGGTCCAAGTTGACATAACAGCCACTGGATAACGAAAAATTCCCATGAGCTGATTTGTTTACCCATAAAAGGCTTAGAATAGGGCATTACAAAGATAGTTTTCTTTTTGTCTAAAATTAATTGTACGTTGCTAAAAGAGAGATTGAAAAGTGGCCAAAATTGCACTGAAAATCAGCGACTGGGGAACCCTGAGGGGCTGATATCCAAAACTGGGCTGAAAAAAAATCACTGAAGCTGAAACTTTGGCATATTACATAATTTCGCATAACAACATTGTGTACCAATTTTAAGCGAAATCGGCCGACTTTTATTTCCAAGTCTGCCCCGGTGTCTCAGGCAGAAGCTCTTAAGTCTTTTTCTGCGTTTGGTACGAGATTATGGAACTGTCTACACCCCAATTGGCGTAAGCTCACGAAAAGAGCATTTAAAAGAAAAATTGATAAGTTGCTTCTAACTGTACTTGAGATTGAGGACTATAA
>JAHPZR010032070.1:2500-13333 GCA_019787425.1 Platygyra sinensis | reverse complement strand
TTTAGGTTTAGTGGCAAATCGATGCGAAAATAGTGGTTTTCGAAAATTACTTCAGCTTAATTAATACACTTGGTAGTCTCATTTTATTAATTGATTTCATTCTTGGTATAAATCTATATACCTAATTTTAAGATAAAACGATTTTTTGCAGCAGAATTCATCACTTTGAATGAAATAATGATAAACAGCGTTTCATGTGATTGAATTTGATATGGTCACGCACGACAGTGTGTATAACGGCCAAGCGACCAAGACAATCCACAAAATCGTTTTCAAGCAAATTCCAGTGCAACATCTTTCACAATACCTTACTTGAGTGATTGTTTACAAAATCACATTTCACGACAAAGTAATGACTGGTCATGATACAATTTTCACTTCCTAAGTTGAAGTTCAGTTAAATATGTTTACATATGGACACTATAAGGAAGCCATACCCCCCTCCCCTCCCCCCCCCCCACACACACACACACGCACACAAACATCAGGGGGGTAATCAACAAAGTTTTATACAGGGAATGCCTCAAGGTTCAGACCCTTAACTTTAATAGATCTTTTTGACAGAAAAGGTAACCCTTTCATACACCTTCTATGAAAATGATTTCTTTCACGTACTTTGGCAGAATGCTTTTACTGGTCTGGCAAAAGTACTGCTAAAATCTTTCTTCACAAAATAGATCCACCAGAATTTGTTTCCTCTAAAAAAACAAATTGTTTATTTCAAACCCCAAAAAGTTCTTGCCCTAGTCACTAATATACCTGTATGAGGTATTTTTAAAGTTCCTTTTGGATATCTAAATGACAGTTCTTCTTACCCGTCTCAACACTTCAACTCATGCAAAACATACATATTTATGTACCTTCAGTCAGAAAATGGTCCCTCCTTATATAGCCATTATAGGGAATATCCCATAGGGAAATGGCCGCTGGTCCTTATTGTTGAGGTGCCCTCTTTATAAAAAAAGGGATTATGTGCACGAATCATATCCTGGTAGCTCTGAGACAAACTGAGCTGTCCATATTACAGAGGTGTCCGTATTATAGAGGTGTCCGTATTATGGGGGTGTCCACAGGGGGAGAAACCACTATATTCAAGGGTTGTCATTAAAAGCCATTAGCTCATAACATGTCAGGGTGGATCCAGGGTGGCTGGTATGGAGGGGTTTCAGAATCAATCGGGTATGTCCTCAAAATATTGCAATTTGAGAATTGGAACCTATCAAAAACTGTTTTACCAGAAATATTTATTTTAAGCAGTGTAATTATAACACTTATTAGCTACTTGACCAGTACGTTATCTTTTATTTCTCCACAATATTCACAATATTTTATTTATTTATTTATTTAGTTCAATATTTATTTATTTATTTATTATTTATTTATTCATTTATTAAATCTGTCCCTACACCCATCCTGGCATTATATGCTTGAGATGCCCTTGATGTCGCTCGTGAACTGGCTTGTTGCTGATTTTCATGTTTATGGATACAAAGATCAAGATAACCAGCAACTTAAAACTTTAATGACATCCTGTGTAAAGTGAAAATTATGAGAAATCAGAGCTCATGAGCGCCATAAGTCATTGTTTCCAACATGCAGCCACTTTTTTATGTCCCACCCTGTGTGGTGCCATATAATATCCACAAGGGGCCATTAGAGATTCCAATGGGATAGGCGGGGTCACAAACGCAAAAGATTTTGAAAGAAAGTGTAAAGCTAAACTGGAATTGTGTTTTTCAGAAATATCTGAGGCCATGGACAGTTTTTGCTTTCTAACCTTAACTGTCTAGAAATCTCAGTTTAGCTTTAAATTTTTGGGTTTTGACCCCTCCTCCCCTCCCCCACCCTGTCAGAATTTCTTTATATTAATTACATGGGAAGAGTGTGGCTTTATTCAGGGATGATGCATTTCCTGAGGGGTGAGGAGAGAAAGTTCAAAGCACAAACCCCTCATTAGACGAGGAATATAGAATGATATTTATTGGAGAACACCATTTTTTATATGGGTAGCTCCGTGAGCGGGCAGGGTGAACTGAATCCTGTGCTGTGATTGGCTGTGATCCAGACCTTGAGCTAAAGGGTGGGGGAGGAGGGGGGAGGGGGGGGGTGCTTGCCCTTCAAGAATGTCCCGAGCGGACAAGATAGAGCTGTCTTGCCTGGTCGGGACTACCTGTTGTGTCGCACAAGAAAAATTTCCCCAAAAACCATATAGAAAATCCTTTGTTGACCAAGCTTGTTCAGTCAAGATGGCTGGATATTGGCCTTGTTCTTTTTTTTTGTGAGTTTATGGAGCTTGACTCTGTTTCAGTCTGCGAACATGTTAAATAAGAACTTTGTCAATATCCAGCCATCTTGATCTCACTTGGACAATAAATATACTGACATGTCCAATAGAAGTGAGGCTATTAGGAAAGGGAGGAAATTCTTTGCCCCCCCCACCCCATATAATTCAAGATTAAAAGTATACTAAAACCATCAAAACAAAGCAAAATCATAGCAATTTCCCTCCCTGGGGTGGGTCTGGTGGGTAATGTGAGGTTTGATCAAAAATTAAATTAAAAAAAATGAGGCATTGCAGTGGCGAATTCAGACCTTGAGCTAAGGGGGGGAGGGGGGTGGGCGGTTTCTTGCCCTGCCAGCTTCTTTCCCTTCTGCAATTTTTTTTAGCGATATTATGCCTTATGTAATCGTATTAGCCCCAAGGTAGTCCATCAGGCAAGAAATCATCATAAACCGGAATCTTGAATGATAATTAGCAATTCTGCACGCAATTAGCGTAGCAGAAGTATAAATTTCCAAGTGACTTTTCCCAAACTAATCGTGCCATCATCGTAGCATTAGTTTGATTAATAAATCAGTAAACAATTTTGGCAACCACGGTCACCTGCTGTTTTTTGTCGGAGAAAGAAAAAAATCGTTCAGTTCATATTTCATCTAGTGGTCTGATAACAATGTGCAGAACTTCTGTAGTCCAGCGCTATACTACTCACATGAGCTGCATTCACATTTTTGTATTGCAGATGCTAGCTTGTTACTCAAGTTTAAGTGATAAAGGAAGGACGAAGTATTTATTTGGAACAGACAATTAAGACTTTTACCATAATTGCTACTAATCTCGCAATCTCATTGGCTAATTTGCCGTTGTCGATAAGAGTTCATACGACGCTGCTCGCGTCAATGTGTCACGCAATGCCCTTTTCACCTCGCGCTCGGACAAAAAAAGAACATGCGCCTCGCGAGTCCAGCACATTTTATACCATAGCTCTCTGCTAGCGCGTGCTCTGATCGGCTATTTTTTTTATGAAAAGGAAATGGATGTCATTGTTGGTGAAATTTCTTGCCAGCAAAAGTTTTTTCTCGCAACTTTTTTCGAGTAAAACTTAACGTTAGCTGTTAGTAATAGCTAGTATCATCCAACATTTGAGTTAGGGTTTCTCGATGACTTTGAAGATTAAGAAAATGTGTCTGAAATGGTTGCAGAAACATCGGAAGAGTCGAAAGATCAACAAAGCGAAAGTCCCACCGGTGAAAACAACACGCGCACGTGCACGTGTAGTGAAAAGTGCTGCCAGTGAAAACAACACGCGCACGTGCACGTGTAGCGGAAAGTGCTGCCAGTGAAAACAACACGAGCACGTGCAGAATTTGCAATTTGATCAGTGCAGAAAAAGCGACTTTTCAGCGTAGAAAAAGTCTTGCTATGTTATAAAAGCAATGGACAATGTTTAGTGTGCGTCCATCCAATTCAGGATGCACTTGGATAGTTGGGAAGGCACATTGGTAGCTAGAGATGCTCTCGACTGCGCCTCGAGCTTCAACTATCCGCGTACATCCCGAATTGGATGGACGCACGCTAGACATTGTCTATTCTTTAATTGACCACCGTGATGACGTGTATCGTTGTCAATTAGGGAACAGGCCACGCTAAACCACATTCCATTTGTTAAACATCTAAAATCTTAAAATGATAGGTAGCTAAATCCACTTAATGTTTTCAAAAAAGAAAAGAGATTCTTTATTTACCAGTGCAGTTGGTGGTATGAGATTTCCAATTAATTGTACATTTATCGGGGAAATGTTTTTTGTTTTTATTACGTTATGTTCAAACCTTTGTAGTAAATAGACCAATACCTCCCTTTGGAGAGTTAGGCGTAATTACGATATACCTTTACTCAATCACCCACTCAATCCTCCTCATACCCTTGGGCGCATCAGGTCAGTGACCAGAGACCGGCCCTGCTTCCTGTCTTTCGCTTGCTTCTTTAGCTCTCTCCGGCTGACTCCGTCTGCCCTTACCTCCTTTTCTACTGTCCGTCATCAGGCCTCCCTCGGTCTTCCTTTTGGGGTCCAATGCGTGGCGACTCTGGGATGGCAGATGGCCCTCCATTCTGATGGCGTGATCCATCCAGCGCTACCTTATCTCAGAATTGATGTTGTTGGTAGAGGTTGTTCGGTGTAGTTCAGCGTTCCAATGGTGTTAAGCCAAAAAAAAAGTTTAGGATTCGTTGTCGTGCGCTAAAGTACGTAAACTCGTTGACTTTCCTCGACTACTTTTCCATGCAGGATGATCGGTGCATCTAAGCGGTGCTTCATTCTCATGTGCTTGGTTTTCCTCATACTGACTTTGAGTTCAAGCATAGCAGCTGTTGATGCTTGGTCCACAGTCATGACCTGCATGTCTCTGTGGCGATGGAGTGAGAGACAGATGTCGTTTGCAAATTCAGGTCGCTGAGCACGCGGCAGTGAGTTCATCGCGTGCTTCTTGTTTGTTTGTTTGTTTTTTTTTTGCTATGCTTTTCATGGCTATTCTATACAGAAAGAGACAATAAGAACGGGGGGAGTATGTGTCCCTGCTTCACGTCTAACGTTTAGGTAAAGACTCTGTCAACACGTATCGGCGGCAGATAGCCTGGGCTTGGCAGTCGTGGTACAACACCCTGCCTGGGAATAAAGATATGGTCACTGCAGGACCTTCTTTTGCGAAAGCCAGCTTGCGCATTAGATCTCTTTACCTATGGTCTTCTCTAGGACAGCAGTCATGCGCTTACTGAACTGATTTTGAAATGAAGTTAATTTGAACTGCGGGAATACAGGGCTAAAATTTGCAATTGCTTAAATTGCGATTATAACTGCGATGATCACATCCCAGTTTCATCTGAATTGACTTTGCTTGTGAGGTTCAATAGTGCTATGCCCTTCCGGTTGTAACAAACCGGTAGATCTCCTTTTTCGCAATCTTGAGCAAACCAGTCTTCCAATCTTCAGGCATGTTCTTGGAAGACCGTCAAGATGTCGTGGAAGATCTTCAAGATGGCGACATAGGCGTCACCATATTCTTCTACTTTTAGTACTTCAGCGCCGATGTCGTCTGTTTCAGGTGCTTTGCCATTCCCTTTTTCACTGATTTGATTTCTTGGATTGACGGCGGCTCGGACTTTATATCGATATCTTGAGGGGCTTCAGTGAAGTATCGAGGTTCTGTCTCAGGTTCCGTCAGTTGAGGAATGAGTAAATTCTAGCAATACTCTTGCCATCTCTTCAGGTTGTCTTCTAGTTGTGATAAGACGTTGCCGTTCTCATCCGCTTCAGGCAAGTTTTCCACTGCCGTATCAACCCTTGAGCATCTCTATATTCTTGCCGTCCTGACGTCTCTTCTGACTTCTCAGCAGCTTTTCTATCTAGTCTTCCTTGTCCCTCTTGGCCATCCTCTTCACCTCCTTTTCAAGGTCTTAGTATTTTTTTCCCGTCACGGTTTTCTCTCTCGTTTAATCTTGTCCAGTTTATTCCTCTCCTTCATCTGTTTTTTTTTTTCTGTAGTTGTCCCGTGTTTCACGCTGTATTCATTCTTCTTTGCTACTTCTTTTGAATCCCTGGATCTCCTCTCCGGTTTCTCTCACTGTCCGGTGGAAACCCCTGAGAAGGGATTCTACCAATTTTCAACCAGCAGCCTCAATTTTTGTCAATTTTTGCCTGAAAAATTACATGAGTTCCGTATCTGGGAGGCAGCAGCCACCTTCCCCCTTCCCCAGGTTGTACGCTTGTGCTGTAAAGTGAGCGAAATCCTCGCCACAGGATTGGCTATTTCTAGACCGTTCTGAGCTTCTGAAGCTTCGACTGATCTAAAAATAACTCGAGTGGTATTACCTTAGCAATGAATACGATGTAAGGGATTAAGTGCCCTCTCTTCATCCTCCCTTAATCAAAAGAGATAAAATCTTTTCAATAATATAACTCCCTTCCAGGGACATGATAAACCTAAAGTCCATCTGCCAACTTGGTCTTTAAATTATTCCAAATTGTTTCTCTGGTTTCTCGTTGGTACGAGGGACTTACCGCTCAACGTATGGAAGGTTCAAAGTGCAATTGAACCGGCCCGCTATTTTGAACTTTCAGGGAAAACGAAAAACACGTCGAAATCATGAGCGGGAGCTCGAAATAACTGATAGTAAATGACTTAAGAGTACTTAAATGCAAAGGAAATGCTTTTGGGTTCGAAATAACGGGAAATTTGAAATAAACGAGTTTGAATTGGATGGGTTTAACTCGGTACAAGTAAAAACAATCGATTGCGTGTGGCGACTTTAAGTCAAATATTTTTCACAGAAAGTCTAGCAATAACAGCCACTCCTTCAGGTACTAGGAATTGTAGATTCTCCTAATGTACTTACATGTAATACTAAAGTGTTTCATGTAAGTTTTCTGACATCACTGAACTTACATAAACTGCTTTGAGTTTTCATGTTCAACCCAGGCGTAATGTGTGAACTTATGTTAATTCAAGATGAGACACATGACAACAAAAAGTTCATATGATCATATATCATCAAAGCGAGAAACATTGCATATAAGACGTGCGGCTGTGTTTTGGACACGCCGTGAGTTAGATACTGAATTGTGTTTGCGGCAAACCATATAATAAACTAAGGACTAAGGAGCGAAGTAACTTTTACAATGTAACCATCTACCTTTTGGCTGGAGCGAACGGACTTGACACAATCTAACAATGGAGCAAAGTGACCGGATTCCAAAAATCAAACAAGATCTGATTCAGTTCCAAGCCTGCAGACACTCACCTAACCATGCAGCAGCTACAAAATCGTGTAGATACACTTATTAACAAGGGTAGGGGATTTGGAACTGCAGTTATGGACTGCAACTTTTTCATCAGTATAAACATGAGACAGATGAAAGGTAAACATTTTCCAAGTTTCTATCGATTTTTAGCCTAACCCGCGCACCCACGGTCAGGTAAACGCGCAATCTGGTTATGCCACAAAGAGGTAATCTAAGCGACGATTAATTAATAACCTCGAGATCAACTGAGGCCGTACACTATTGTAAAACTACTGTGAAATGGACGTTAAAAATAAATTTGACAGTAGTTTTACAGTAGTGTAAGACATCAATTGAACTTTTGTCAGTTTTATTTAAAATACTGTTGAAGGACAACATCCAACGATTATCGAGATTTCTATTTAAACAATAGATTGTTTCTGTCGAGGACATTTGGGCTGATAGTTGCCCCACAAAACAAACATGCTAGTTTTAGCGACATTAAATTTCCAAGAAGCAGCGACAGCTCCGAGACGTAACCACTCTATTCTCTTTATCGTTCACCACTAAATTTTCTTTCGCGCGCCAGTTTCAAAAATCATATTGAATTATTTTCCACTTTTTTGGATGTAAAATTTGAAATTGAAAACAGACAAAAATCCACAATTTCAATTGTTTATTTTCCATAACACCGCTCATACAGAAAAAATTTCAAGGGCCAGTGTTATCCATCCGGGTATTTTCCTCGGACGGGCACTATGGGCTGATACTATCGCGCAGCGGATGAGTTTAAACCAATAAGAATCGGAGAAAATTAACTGGTGAACTATAATGGGTAAATGGTGAGATATAGTTCAGCCCCATCAGTACATTGCATAAGTGTATGAATACAGCATTTTACTCATTACCAATAGACAGCACAGGGAGATGTTATTAATCTTTGAAAATGCCATCAACTTCGCGTTTTTAGTGAAGTTTCAGAGATAAAATATATTTTTTGCTGATTTCACAGATCGTTCAGTGTATTACGCAAATACTTTGCTGACTGGTTAATAGACTGATTTAGCAAGAGAACGGGAACGTCACTTGACGACGGCGCACACAGAACAAATACCCAAATATGGTTAAATTCAGTTGGAACAGAGCCCAGGCTATTTCGCGTGTCCTCCAGTCGTCATCTGACGTTCCCGTCCTGTTGCTAAATCAGCCTAATAGGGACACTAAGGGGGCATGGCATATCGTCCGTATTATCTATGTATCCCTATTAAGGAGGCTCTAAGAAAAAGAAAAAAAAACGTCATGAATACACGTCAGTATCAATGTAAAGACGTTTAAAGGAGGCGGAGTAATAGGAGGCAAAGATTCATTGAAGGACTACAGTTCAAGGGTCAAACACCGGAAGAAGGAAGGACTGATCAAAATTAAACATGTTGCGCTATTTTGCTACTATTTTGTAGTAATAATATCGTTTTAACCCGTAGAAGTCTGTTATAATTTGAAAAAGAGTGCAATGTCTCCAATTAGCACATAATGGTGACCATTGAAAAAACGCAGTGAACGGATAACCAGTGTCCATAAAGTGGGATTGACGTTGTATGAAAGTACTTTTTTAAGAAAATATAACAGCTTTTCGTCACAAAGGGACGTTGAGCGGGTTCCACTGTACGTTAAGGCGACTTACTTTCGGTTTCTGCTGACTATTTCTATTGATTCCTACTTGTTAAATCACAAAGAAAGAGTGGCAGTTTTGGGAGAATTCGAGAAATACCGCAGGAACACGACCCGTAGGAAGGAGTCAGTCCATGGCTTTTTCTAGTTCTCCCAACTTCCATGAGGTTTTCTTTAACTTAGCAGAAACACAATGCAAAGAAAATGTTGACTATTTCTTTTAAAAACACACTGCGATAAAAATAAAGGAAAGCCACTCATTTATTTCGATTGTCAAAATGCAATTTACTTTGCTCACACGGTCAATATGCTACAGCTTGTGCTTAAGTTCTGTGCTGCTTTCGAGTTACGGAACGGATGGACTTTTACTAAGCTCAACAACAAGCAATTCAAAGAAGTTGTAATCAAATTAAACACATGAAATTATAGAATTGTGCACCAATTGCAACCGCTGATTTATAACTATATCCGAATTGGTGAATCAACCGTTCAAAACCTCTTTTGTGACTCTTACCCGAGAGCTGGCCATGCCCACATTCTTCCAGAACTTCGTAAGCAAGGAAGCCCCAATCATTGTATTCAGTATTTATTCCTGCAGAGGTGGAATGCAGAATGTATTCAAAATTTGTTAACTTCCACCTTAAATCTTCTGTACAAACGTCTCCTTCCTACATCAAAGATATCATTCATAGACTTTACCAACTTCGCAAGCTTGGACCACCTTCCAGTAAACTCTGCCCTCGTCACACTTGATGTTTTTAAGCTGTACACTAACAGACACCGTTAAGAAGGATTAGAGGCCTCTCTGCGCTGCTACCTAGAGACACAAATAACTTCCTTCTGAGAGAATCTATCAATTCAACTTGAACAATTTTTCACTTAGCGACCAACACTTCTTATAGTTTACTTGTACAAGAACAAACAATATATGCTAGAGCTATTCGCGTCCCTCCTTATCCTGTCGGGGAGTGGGAAAGATCAGAACCTATGTGATTTTGAGAGCTTGAAAACCGCAGATAATCGTTTCAAGTGTATCTGTGTTTGATTGTAAGCAATATAAAAGATTGTTGTAGAAATTGACCCGTTACATTGTGTAAGAAATCTTGAAATTGAAATGTAAAGATGCTTGGCTAGTGCGACAAATTAACTCGTTTTGAGTCCCCAGCCTTAATTGAACAGAAGTAATGATAGAACGCGGTGCGTCGCGTTAACGACAGGTGCTGCTGACTAAAGCCAGGGCTTTTCAAGTAAGGATTTGATTAAGCTTTTACCGTGGCCAAAAACGCCGTAATTAGTCAAATAAAAAATACCCTCAATCCTCATCTTGCTTGTCCAAAAATAAAGCCGCAAAAAAAAATAGTTGTACTTGCTGTACCGTGAACAGGGTCAGATGGGGGCAGAAAATGTCTTATGCCCGGCATTGTATAATAATAATTTGAGCCTACGCTGCTACTACGACAACCACGCCCGTTACTTGTAAGTCAACGTTAACAGTACGTCTATGGTCGTTCTTGAACAAGACTCGACTCTCACAGTGCTTCTCTCCACTCAGGTGTATAAATGGGTACCGGCGAATTAAATGCTGGGGGTAACCCTGTGATGGACTAGCATCCCACCTAGGAAGGAGTAGAAATACTCCTAGTCACTTAATGCTACAGAAACTGGAGATATGCGCCGGTCTGATGGGCTACTTGGCACGCATGCAGACTTAACCTTTACCTTCTTCAATTCAACCTTTGTTTAGTTGCATTAAAAACTACCTCAACTTGTATACTAAGAAATGTAGAGAGGAAGTAAAGATGATTTTTATCCCGCTACACAAGGTGAATCGTCCTCTAAGTTTCACTGGTAAGATTCATTATGTTCACGTTTACGTATGTTTACGTTTAGAAAGATTTCATTATGTTCAGAGAGGATTTTTTGTGCCAAGTAATGTAAATGAGTGACGTATATACCGTACGAATTGGGAAAATAGGGAGCTTAAAGGAGCACTGTCACCGGAATTTTGCTGTTTTCAGTTTCATTCGTTGCTGAAATCTTTATCTGGTACCTTTACTCGTTCCCAAAATGCTCAAATGGACTAACAGAAACATATCAAACGAATGGTGGCTC
>JAHPZR010032069.1:10000-19702 GCA_019787425.1 Platygyra sinensis | reverse complement strand
AAATAAATCGACTGTAACTTAACGACTTTTGGAGTAACATGTCTGTTGAAACCAAAACCAAAGTGACCACTGCAGCCAATCACACAGGCCGACAAAGACAATAGAGTGGACCAATCAAACTCAAAGTGGTTTTAGTTCTGTCTGGACGGAAAATTGGTGCCAGTTATTATGAGTTCGTGTTTCACACTCTAACGAAAACCACTCTAAATCAAAAGTGCTCTGAAATACGAACAAACGCTGATCCAGTCGGCAGATTGGCATTCTCACATCAAGAACCACTCGTCCCTCGGGGCCTTGGCAAGAGCAAAATTCGGCTCTTGCGACACTTTGGTTTGATTGGCTAGTTCTAGGATTGAGATTACGGACAACGGAAGCTCGGTAAATCTCGACCCTAGAGAACATCTTGTTATAGACAAAGTACTAATAAAGTAAGTATTCGAAACATTTTAGCTCAACTAAGCTCGATATATTCCCGCTGCTTTCTCTGGTAATCGGGCCTAAGCTCAAACTTAATTGTGTTATTATGTATATAGAGCAGTTTTAAACTGAGTGTCGTAAAACAAAGACCAAATCCAAAGTAATCATTCTTGCGAATCACAATCCAGTGAACCAATCAAAACTGGAAGTAATTGCATGTCTCTGACGAAAAGCGCGGGAAAACTCGTGTGAGTACAGTGTGCTACAGTACTTTTGGTTTCAGTCTTCTGATCATATAGTTAGTGTTCTGATTGGATGAAAAAGGGGCGCGAGTTTTTCAAGCCAATCATATGGCGTAGTTGATGTAAAACCAATGACTTTTGGACAGTCAAACAGACTAGTCAGCATTTATTATCTGGATTTCTCAGTTATCCTTTGAAGACTCCCAAGTTGATTTCTCAGCTGAAACTTGATTGCACTGTACGATTTTTGGGACTTTGTGTCGTTTGTCGTGGACAACATGCAATAGAAATGCAAATATCTATGAATTGATTGAAAATGATGCACCTCAAAAACAAGTGCTTTGGTCAATTATGATCTGAAGACGGCACTTGGATATCATTTGTGGAGCTAGTGATTATATGGGTGGAATGATTCTAGTTTCCTATCTGCTGGCTATACAACACGTACACCTCTCTAGTACAACGCGGGGGAGACTCCTATATAAAAAAGCACGGGATGCTCGTCGTAACTTTTAGTTGGGCTGTAAGAGCGGTCTTGGTACCTCTTAGTGTCAATCTCCGTCCCAGGTCCTATTCTCTGGCTTGCCCCGCTCAAGCCAGGGAAAGAGTCCTGGGAACGAGGTTGCCCTAAGGGTGTTCAGCCTTAAAAGGTCCACAGGAGGTGCTTTAATATCGTGGTACCTGTTAAGTATTCAGGCCGAAAAAAACTATGACAGGAGATATTTGACAATCAGCTTTAAGAGAAGAAGGCATTCGAAGCAATCGTTGCCAGATAACTACTTATTTAAATAATTTTCCCGAAAGCTTCAACACAAATTTTTCTTTCGTCCAACTACTAGCAGTATTGTTTTTAATTTACTCATCTTAACAGATTGTCAAAAACTAAATCTACTGGATTAGATAATATTTCTGCTAAGTTAATCCGTGAGTGTGCTGATATTATTTCAGGCCCGTTATGTGATCTGTTTAATAATAAATCCTTGATGTCTGGCATATTTCCTGACGATTGGAAATATGCCAGAGTGATTCCGTTGTTCATTTGATTTAAAACAACTACCGACCTACCTCTGTCATTTCAGCTGTCGCCAAAGTGTTCGAGAGGATTGTGTACGATCAGTTATACAACTTCTTGAGCAGAAGGAATAATCTCTAATCAACAATCTGGTTTCCGGTCTTTGCACTCAACTATTAGTGCTCTTCTTGAGGCCACTGACAGTTGGGCGCCGCAAATGCCGTAGTGTTTCTCGACTTAAAAAAGGCCTTCGACACTGTTAATCATGAGATACTATAAACTAAAATGAGTCGGTACGGAATTCAAGAGAAATCACTTGATTGGTTTAATTGATATTGGAAGAATCGCACTCAACAGTGCTCCGTTAACGGTTACCTCTGTGATTGGGTGCGCACACAGGGAACGATCCTTGGCCCTCTTTTATTTCTAATTTATATTAATGATTTGCCTAACTGTTTATCGTGCAGCGTTCCAGAATGTATGCTAATGATACCCATATTACTTATGCTGGTTCTGATTTGCATCTGATTCAGTCTAGTCTATCTCACGACGTTGAAAAGCTTGTGTGTAACCCCGGGGGGGGGGGGGGGGTACTCCGTATAGTGGCCTATACGGGGAGGCTCCGCCCGAAAGGGGTACCTTTTTCAGGCTTCAGGTATATAAAAGGGTAGGGATTTCACAAGTTGAGGTATATAAGAGGGTAGGGAAATCGGTGTCTTAGGTATTTAAGGAGGTCTTTAATTACAATATTTCGAATAGACGCCCCTTATGGCTGTATCGGTTTATTTATTAAGGACTACATGAAAATGAGAACAAGACTTCCTAAATTAGGTATGCAAAAGGGGCACCTTTCTTCAATAAAAGGTACTATAAAAGAGGGTGCCTTTTCTGCCAAAATGGTATTATAAAAGGGTAAGGGGTTGGACCTCGGGGCGGAGCCTCCCCGCATAAAAAATTTGTTAAGTACCCCACCCCCCCCTCCGGGTGTGTAACAGACTTACCTAGAACGCTACAAAGACTGAATTTATGTTGACGGCTCCAGGCAAAGATTAAGCACTCTATCTGATACACTAAAACTCTCCATTGATAATGTTCCAATTGGACAAGTTTCCTCTGTGAAATCATTAGGAATATATATTGATGAAAATCTAATATGGCATTTCCACATTGATAAACTGTGTAAAAAGATCGCTTCCCAATTGGAGCCATAAAACGAGTTAAGCCATTTGTGCCTCAATCCACGTTACTCAGTATATACAACTCGCTAGTTCAATCCCATTTTGATAACTGCAGCCTAGTCTGGGGTATTTGTGGCAAAACATCATCTAACAAGCTACAAAAACTGCAGAACCGTGCTGCACGAGTGACAACTTCATCGAGCTGTGACATCGATTCCTTGTTTCACAAACTCAGCTGGAAAGAATTACATTCTCAACGTCAAATTCAGAAAGCCTTAATGGTTTTCAAATCTTTAAACGGTCTGGTTCCCGAATATCTCACGTCTAAATTTGTAACGCGAAATGTATCAAACTATCCTCTGAGGGATTAGGCAAATAAAACTTGTTGTTCCCTTGCCGAGAACAAACTACATGAAAAATAGGTTTTAGGGGCGCGTTCGTTTGGGATCAATCCGGAATAAGAATAATTGAAATAATGGCGATTAAGCGTTTGTTTGGGACCTATTCTCATTCCGGAATACCTGGATTTCCATTCCGGCTATTCTGCTCCCAGGAACAGAATATCCGGAATATATTCCGGAATATATTCCTATTCCGGAATATCCCCAAACGAACGCGCCCTTAGTTACAACGGCGCAAACTCTTTGGAACAACTTACCCTGTAATATTAGAGAGTCTAGTTCCTTAAATCAATTTAAACGCCTTCTCTATCAAAATTTATAAATACACGGCATTCATGGAAATCAGGTCTGTTGGTAGCTTATTGTTGTAAATTAATGTAATACTGTAGGATTAGTATTATTTAGGTTTAAGGATTTTTATACATTTTATGAAAATTGTTGTACCTGACGAATTTTACCGCGGATAAATAAAGTTAAAGTTAAGTTAAAGTTAAGTTAAAGTTAAGTTAAAGTTAAGTTAAAGTTAAGTTAAAGTTAAGTTAAAGTTAAGTTAAAGTTAAGTTAAAGTTAAGTTAAAGTTAAGTTAAAGTTAAGTTAAAGTTAAGTTAAAGTTAAGTTAATGTATTGTTTTAGAATTGGTTCCTCTTAGGGGTGAAAAAATTTCAAGCTACGCCCACAAAATATGGATCGGCATCGCAGTAAGCCTTTGTAAACATGCATGCAAAGAAGTTTGTGACGTAAAACCAGGACTAGATCCACGCCCCTTAAAGGCTTGCTCGTGGAACAGATGATGGCTAGATTTCGTAACTTTTATAGCCTATAAGAAAGTCAAGATTAAGTTCAAAAAGGTGAAGTGCGTTTCGAACAGGTGCAATGATTTATTTAAGTGAAAAAAATATTTTGGAATTAGGCGCACTTTCCCACGAACACCCGGTCCTCTATATTTGGGAGTCAACCCACGGGGAACTTCGTTCTCGCCTTCAATTCGGTGTCGGTCAGTAGAGAGGTTTAACTGTACAAAGTACATTAGTGAGTAGAGATATTGTTTGGCATCTTTAGGATACATGTAGGGCTAAATGGATCAATGTTAACTACGATAAAATTTAGTCCGCAGTATTTAAGTCTGTTAAAGGGCATAACATTTCAAACGGAACTAAATGATCATCAAAATTCGGAAGAAATCTGCGTTTGCAATTCACTAGCTAGGTTACAAAAGCACATCTTTCAAAATATAGCCAAAAATGCAGGACTAAACCTGGGCATCAGATCACAAACCAAACATTAAATATCTACTTTGCGTTCAATTAATAATTATACCTTACTATAGACACTGCGCCGGAAAACGGAAAAGACACAGGCTGACATTTTTTTCTTTCTTTCAACCCTGTTCAATTCTCCCAAGTCAGCGATTGATCATATGTTTCGAGAATTGTACATTTCACCAGAAAGATTTTACTTCGTGAATATTCTTTAAAGGGGCTCAGTCACGTTTGAAAAGCTTAGCTAAACTTTTCAAATTCGTTGTTTGCAATCCGTGTCAATCTTCTCCATCCTTAACCATCCTTGTTCCTTTATGGTTTATTAATAACTCTTTGATGTTTTTCTATCTTTATAAAGTGTTATTTTTAGGTTTCCTTCAATTTAACGGTTAGTTTTTCGATGTTCAAAATAACTCAAGATGCCGTGACTGAGCCCCTTTAAAGTCACAGTAAACTTATTTTTCGTGGAGTTCAACTTACTGTTATTAAAGCGATATGTTATCGAGACTATGCTCTGAAAAGGAATTGCGCTGTCAAGTTTTAGATCTAAATCTTCTTTTGCCTCCCGCTCGTTAAACAAAGGTTGCAGTTTTTTCATTAGTCGGTTCGAATCCCTAGTTCCACGATTAATTGAAAGTTCGTAAAAGGAAGCACTCTATTTCCCCCAAAGGAAGCGAAAGCGTCATGAAAAAATAGCAATTGTATCGATATAAATGTGTGATGCCATACTTGATGTCTGTTTGATCCGTCGGTGTTTTTCACATTTCAAGTATTATATAGATTTAACTTGATAAAAAAAGCACAAAAAGATCCAAATCGAAACGAACAGTGAAAACACCGTGTCACCTCATCGTTTAATTAGGGTCACACAGTGCCAGTGGAACATCAATCTCATCATTCAGGACAACATGAACAGATACAAGTCAATACCATGCCTGGAGTATTAAAAACAGTAAGGATTAGCATTTACATTACTGAGCAGCTTGAAAAATTAATAAAAAACGAGTTAAGTTTACCTTGGTAATTGACTTTTCCTTTTTATAACCGGAAAACGCATTCATTAATAGTGTTCTATTCTGCTAATTTATTTACTAGGAATCAACACTTTCATGCGGATACGTTTTAGTTCGTTTTGTGGCCGAAATTCGCCAAATCCGGCCAGGCATTAATTTGCATTTACGGCACGGTGTGGGGAAAGAAGAGACGTTTTATTAAATTTGGAATGTTTTAGCACTTATGAACCACAGATTCGCAGAAAAGTTGTTTCATTTTGTGTCAATTCGGTCTGACTTATAAAACGAAGTTTGTTTCAATCAAATGTCTATATATATTGCAAAGAATTGTCACGAACAATCTCTTCTTGTATTTATACCGTGGAAGAGATTAACCTGGTGAAAAATACCGACCCCACGTGTGTCGCTTTTGCAGCTGAATAAAGCACTGTTATGTTTTTCTTTGTTTGATTGTGCATTTTGAAAATACGTTCCTGCAAGGTTTAACAAAGGGACACATTCTTTATGTGCTACTTTCTCACAAAATGTCTCCCTTCGTGCAAAAGTGAAATCATGAAATATTTTGATTTGCCCTTTCTTGACAAAAGAAATCACTTATTGTGCGATAGAAGTCAGGCACGCAATTATGAGACGTACCGCAGTGAGTTTAACGTATTCAGCTGAACTTGAAGTGTCAATATTTGAGTGACAGGAAAGCTACCAACAGACAAGCAGACACATAAAAGCATTTAGTCCGAACATCAAACGCTTGGTTTCCGAAACTAAATGTTAGGTCGCTGATCGGAGTTCACAACTTGCGCCCTGAAAAGAAACTCAAGTTTCGTGGCAACGTTATGGGACTCTCCCTCAAACGCTTGAAGAAATCGGTAAGTACTCAAGTTTTGAGCGGAAAGAAAACCATACTCGTGTATTGTTATCGCAACTTCATTTAAATTTAGTCATCCTTGAAGTTCTCTTAGGCCGTGTTTTCACAACCACGGCCTTAGTTCTTTACCACAATATGCAGTGATGTAGATAAATCATAAACTCATCCTCATCGTGAAGGTTCATCTCACTCTCTTCTTTTGACTTAATGTCTAGTAAGCTCTGTGGTTTGAGTACAAGTTCCCCATGATTTTATCTAAACTCCATTCGGTTTGCCACTCTTAAAATTATGTTGACTATTTTGCGCAGCTATCATGCCGTATTGAAACAATCAGGAAATAAGTCAGTTCTCTGAGTTGGAAAGTGTCATAAATGGAACTGAAACGATTACAATAATTGTAACTTGAGCGCTATTGCAAGATCCAGCTCGATCGAGGTGCAATTTTCCGGGCTTTTCAGTTAAATTATATGTAAGACACACGAAAAGTTCTGGACTGGGATATTTGCGATATATGCCTCATGGGCGTTTGTTATGCAACAAAATCAAGAGATAATCATTTTCTCTTGCCAAAATGTAATAATCGCCGCAAAATGTAATATTAACGCATGGACTCAAAATCCAAAATGTAATAAAGTGTTCGACGCAAAATGTAACAATTTACAACGCAATATGTGATAACTATATTAACGCATACCCAATGCAATAACGTAGGATCTGTAAAAGATCTGTTAAGCCAAAAGTAGTTTGACTAGAAAGCAATGGCGCAAGACTGATATTACGTAGAAAGCTTAACGGGACAACGACATGATAGAGTCCAAACTGAAAGGCAACCTTGTTGGGTCTCGTCAGCAAGGTGTAGTAACTACTGAATGAAGTGATCAGCGTATCGACTGATCTTCCATACCAACTAAATGCAGATGGCGATGACCTCAGATGAAACCTACATCCAGATTTTTGCAGATTGGCCAATGTAACATGGAAAACGCGTGACAAAGGACAACAGGGAAAATCCAGAATATCATGTCGTCAAATTGTCCCGCAGAAAAATCATGGCCAAACCATGCTTTCTAGTAAAAAAAAAATGCGCATTTTTTTACAGAGGAGTGCATGTGTGATCACTGATGTGGGGCTGAAGTGGTGCTGGGCCCTGACTTTGTTTGGTAATCAAGGGTTGTTAATACCGGATAAAAATAGCGATCGACAGAGATTTTGTGAACACATAGAACTTTACAATTATAAAGCCGGACCCTAGTCAGCCTCCGCCATTTTCGATGACATCAAAATTATTGATATAGCATGATGAAGCGAATGCTTATTATTTTACTGCAAGCTGTGATCCTGAAGGTATGTTTACAGTCAAACTAAGTGAAGCGTACCCCTCAAAATTGCATTGGAAATTTAACCCGCTCTTCGTTTCAAGAATGCAATAATGAATTGATTATTCGAATATTGAACTCGCTCGTTCGATCCAAGAATACGGCTAACGGGTTCCGTTTTCGGAAAAATCAATTCAATGTTGCGACTAGTAGGCTTCAAACCTACTAGTCTTTTCCAGAATGCAATAGTGAATTGATTTTGCGAAAACCGAACTCGTTAGCCGTATTCTTGGATCGAACGAGGGAGTTAAATATTCGAGTAATCAATTCATTATTGCATTCTTGAAACGAATAGCGGGTTCAATTTTCAAAATCTTGAGGGGTACGCTTCACTTAGTTTGACTGTAATTATCTTGAGTAGTTTCACAGTGATTTTTCTTCGTTTCGACAGGCTCCAATTAAAATATAATAGCCAAATTATCGCATGCAAACAAAAAAAGGTGTGGCTGACTAGGGCCCTTTAATGAATATTGTTCTAGAACTGACGTTTTGTCAATGTTCATTTTTTTTCCACGAATGCTAGAATACAGCCAAACTAAACTTTTCAAAGGTAAATATGCATTGCCCAGACCTTGCTCACCAGGGTGATATTTGTGCACGAAGAGCTTGACTTTTTTGCGTCAGACGCATAAGTAAGGAGTTTACCGCAAATCAATTAAATTAAGACGCATATCTGCGTGAAGTTGGGTTTCTTTTCTGGCATATCCAGCCGTGAACGTCAGAATTTTGACCTGATGAAATCGTAAAATGTAATACTGAGAGTATTACATTTTGCGGTGATTACACAGGCTCCCCAAGCTCAAAATACGTGGTATATGCGACAGTTTGAAAATACTAAAACTGCAGTCAGGGATGGACATCGGAGTTAAAACTTTGTGCTTGACACTGACTTTTGATAACGTTAAAAACAACGTTAATAAACTTCAAAGACGTCTCGACCAAACAACTTCGGCCTTGATCGGTTTTTTCAAAAAAGCCAACTTAGTGACGGCTTTCTAACGGTTCACAGTTCTGTGCGTGCTACAAAACATAACTAACGACCGCTGCGCGTGATTACGCGAGGGATTTGTAAACATCTGGGATGTCAATGTGTTCGTTTCCCGCGTTGTTGTCTCTCTGCGAATAACAAGCCTCGAGAAAAAGTCTCGTGAAAATTACGAGCCCTGTCCACAATCGTCACATGGCCGAAGTCTATACTATGGACGAATCGGTTCGCGTGCTGCGCAATTTTGGAATTGCTGTCTCCAACACGAACTGCCCTTTTATGTTCGATTAACCTTGTTTCCAAGGCTCTGTCAGTCTGTCCATAGTATACGAAACTGCAATCAACGCAGCTGACCTTGTAAACAACACCTCTACACTGCAAGGCAGAGGGTTTATCCTTTGGTCTCGGGAAACACGTGCGCAGAACACGGAAAGGCTTGTAACTCACTTTAACGCCGTTGTTACGTAGTACTCGCGAAATTTTCTCAGAGACGCCTCTGACATACGGGAGAACAACAAAAGGTGACGTTGACGATGCGCTAGCGCTGGAAGAGCCGTTGGTACTCGTTGAATCGCGGCGGAGGGAGTTGTGGTGGGACTTGCAACTCCGGTTAAAACTAAGAGGTGGTTGTTGTCCCTCAGCACTTTGATGACGTGTCTCCTCTCTCTAGACCGCTCTGCAATTGTGGATGGAATCACTTGGGCCCTGTGAAGGAGTGTATATTTGACGACTGACCCATTGTCCTGCGAAGGGTGGTGAGAGTTGTAATCGAGGTACTTATCTGTGTGTGTTGGTTTTCTGTACACACTGACCTGTATGCGACCACGTATTCTGGTTGTTGTTGTGTCTGAAAAGAAGAGCGTGTTACCTTGCTCAACCTCCCTGGTGAACTGTATGTTAGAGTAAACGGAATTCAGATGGTCATGGAGCTCTTGCACGTAATCCTTCTTAAGG
>JAHPZR010032069.1:0-5000 GCA_019787425.1 Platygyra sinensis | reverse complement strand
ATGTTTGCTTTTTTAACATACCAACCTACCAAAACTCGAAAGCACTCTTTAATCTACGATTAGTACTAGTTATTATAAGATAATTATGCATCTCTACTGTGTGCTTAACGGGTTCACGTCACGTTACGTCAAAAGCAAAACGAGTCAATGCAACCGAATCCTGGTTGTTTGCACTCCGGAAACTTTAATTTGCCATAAAGCTAAAATACTTGGCGCTAAATCACCAAAGATTTGATTTTAGCGGAACGTAACTGTAGCCGCTAAATTGACCAGCGCACACTACACTTTATTCATAGAAGTACACCATAAAACACTTGCTGTACGGAAGATAATGGTCCCGTCCCAGCGTGACAGTTCTAGCAAAAAAAAGGCAACAACAAACGCTAAGAAAATGCACAAAGATAAAATAAAGGTAACGGAAGAACTTAGGACGAACCTTATCGGTGAAACTCCATACGCCATAGAGAAAATGTACGAAGACGATGCAACACAGATGCGTAAACGATTATAACTGTAACAGCGAAAGCGTAAACTGGAATGAAATCTACAACGACGCTAATGCATATTGATTTAAATAGCTAGCGGGAAAAACAAAATATGTACGTGCGCACGATGGCACGAAAACAAAGGGAAATTCGCATAGCGAGGTAACATGCCGGCCCCGAAAGGCGCACACCATAGAGTTAGCCTTTCCAAACAAAGAAACAAATAAGAAAGTATCTTAAACTGTATTGGGTGACTAAAGACTACTTAGAGTGTTCTTTGCAAATTTCAGTCAAGACTTTCTTTCTGCCTTCAACTCTGAAGCGCCTTCTAAAAGGCATAACTTGCGAACATCACGCCGTAAGACTGAAGTCGCCGTTCTAGCAGTCACTTGTCGAACGTTTCCATCGCGATCTGGAAGTACTTCCTGTACAACTCCCTTTGGCCAGCGACCACGTGGAGAATTTTCGCCAACAACGAGAACAAGGTCCCCGAGAGATAAGTTCGGTCGAGGGCGGAGCCACTTCTGTGTGACTTGAAGCGTCGGCAAATACTCCCTTGTCCAACGTTTCCAGAAGATGTCCGCGAGGTACTGGGCTTGCTTCCAGCGTTTCTTCCCATACATGTGGACAGCCTCTGATTCTCCAGGGGGGAAACATACATTCGGTCTCAGTAGAAGCAACTTACTTGGAGAGAGAGGTTCAGGATCGTTCGAATCACTTGACGGGGGGGTAAGAGGACGATCATTTAATATCTTCTCAACTTCGGCCATAAGGGTTAGGAGAGTTTCATCGTCTACGAGCTGAGATCCCAAGAGAGCACGGAGAATCCTGCGTATCGAGCGTATCATTCGTTCCCAGACACCTCCAGCGTGGCTTGCGTGTGGAGGATTAAAATTCCACTTTATCCCACGCTTCCTCAAGCAATTGTCGATACGGTCGGGATTCCACTTTTCCAAGGCGGTCTTGATCTCAGCCTCAGCACCTTTAAAGTTAGTTCCGTTATCGCTGTAAACTTCAACTGGCGGGCCTCGTCTGCTGACGAATCTTGTAAAGGCTTGGATAAATGAATCTGTTGTGAGTTCGTGAGCAATCTCAATGTGAACGGCCCGAACGGCTAAACATGTAAATACACATCCATATCTCTTGACCTGACTTCGTCTTGACTTGACCAATATCGGGCCGAAGTAGTCCACGCCCACGGACGAGAAGGGGGGAAGACAAGGACTGACTCTCGCAATGGGTAAAGGAGCCATAATCTGCTCACACGGCCTGGCGTTCCAGAAGCGACACTTTAGGCATTTTACAATTACGCGCCGCACAGCCGCATGCCCCCTCAGAATCCAGAACTTCTGCCTCACGCTGGCTAGCACTTGACCAGCACCTACGTGACCTTCTTTCTCATGGCAGTCTCTTATAATCAGTTCGGTAACATGATGCTCGCTAGGCAAAATCATGGGATGCTTAGCACTCAGCCGAATAGAGGCCCTTTCCAGACGTCCTCCGACGCTAATGACACCATCGACCATCACTGGGTTAAGCTTCGGAAGAGGGCTAACGTATCCCACAAAACTCAATTTGTTTTTCTTTGGGTAACCGAGCTAAGAGATGGAGTCCCGTACGAGATCCTTGAAAGAACGGCCAATTCTTTAGAGAACTTCAAGGATGACTAAATTTAAATGAAGTTGCGATAACAAGATACAGCTATTCAAAAACTTCAAAATTTACTAACAAATGTTTGGATTGCCGGACACTTGTCCGGAAATCCATACACTTTGAGTCAGCTGACATATTTACTATTCAATACCCAGTGCCATTGTTCTCTCTCTGCACTAAATCACTGATTGCAGGCGCCCCTTCTCCTTTGTTCCTGAACGCACAAAAGAAAATAATTAGCACTTGTTGATTAGTAGCTCAACTAGGAATTGGTGACTGAGAAGCCTTGCGGTAGCGTTTGAACATTTGATTGCGTTTTGTGTATGTGTGTTGTGGTTTTGAATTTTTTTCAACAAGTAGGTCTCTGAACTACTGCAAAAACAATGTGCAGTGTGAGAAATGCGTATGTTTTGCACTAATCATACTTTGTGATGAATATATCTTCGATTTTGATGGTGCCGAGGGTTGTTATTGTAGCTCGTTTTTATAGTTGTTCAAAACAATTCTAACGATGGAATTAATTCATGCAATGCAAGGCGTGTAACACTGCAAATTTGCATACTTTATAAGCCCGAGTATTCAGTTATTTTACTCAGTGCGAACCTGCGTTTAGAAAGACGATAGATTCGTCGGAAGACAAAGAATTATTTATTACACAGAACTTACGAAGGCAAATATTTCAGCAGAAAACGAAGGTAATGTCGTGTAACGTTTGGACATTTCTGTCAGTGCTTTATTTCTTTATCGACTTCTAAAGACATTTAGAACACCAATTACAGCTTCAGAATGCGAGAAGTTTGACAAAAGCTGGGTATCAGATAGCCTCCCACGCAGACGTTCTTAGGCTTGTCACGCGTTCCTCCCCACGTGGGGAGGAACGCGTGACAAGCCAAAGAACGTCTGCGTAGGAGGCTAGGTATCAGACGCCAGCCGCCGGAAATGGGCGTGGGTTTTGAAAGTCTTTGAGGAATGGAAGAAGCAGAGAAATGAAGCGGTTTTGAAACAAGATTACAGTGGCGAGCCGGTAATTCAAGTGTTAAACGCAAACGGTACTGTTGACAATGTTGTAAGCTATCAGTTTTTGTGCATTTTATACATTAAATTTCCTAAATAACTGTAGCCTGCACACTGCAATATTAAAAATATTGCAGCCTGCACACTGCAATATTTTTAATATTGCAGCATGCTTATTTAGCGCGTTTAATTATATTACCCCTGAGAATTTCCCTGCCAACAAAAAGGACCGCCCCCGTTTTCCTCAGACAGTTGTTTTGCATCTTTTAAGACTGCAATCAGTGATTTAGTGCAGAGAGAGAACAATGGCACTGGGTATTGAATAGTAAATATGTCATGTTCTTCCACTCATGACCAGAATGTCAAGCAACTGGACCCAAAGACCTATCACCGTCTTCACAGCACCGATGCTAACCCGGCTTCTTTCTATGGGCTCCCAAAGATCCACAAGCCGGGTATACCACTACGCCCAATAACCAGCTACGTCGATGCACCAACCTACAATGTATCTCGACATTTAGTTTCCATCTTATCCCCGCTGCTGGAGGAGAAATACTCGGTAACTAACAGTGTTGTGTTTGCCCAGCGTGTTAGAGACCAACCAATTGCAGAAGATGAGATCATGGTATCGTTCGATGTCGTTGCATTGTTTACGTCCATTCCAGCAGACCTTGCTTTGCAGATCGTCCGTGATAAATTACAACAGGATGTTACTCTAAAGGAACGTACAGATATTTCTGTAACAAACATCATGAAGTTTCTAGAGTTCGTTCTGAAAAACAGCTTCACGGCTTCTTCACGTACGAACAGGAATATTACCAGCAGACGTTCGGCTGCGCAATGGGATCTCCCGTGAGTTCCATTATCGCTAACTTGGTGATGGAGTACGTGGAAGAAAGAGCAATCTCCACAGCTACTCATCCCCCACGATGGTGGTACAGATACGTGGACGACAGCCATGCGTGCCTTAAGAAGGATTACGTGCAAGAGCTCCATGACCATCTGAATTCCGTTAACTCTAACATACAGTTCACCAAGGAGGTTGAGCAAGGTAACACGCTCTCCTTTTCAGACACAACAACAACCAGAATACGTGGTCGCATACAGGTCAGTGTGTACAGAAAACCAACACACACAGATAAGTACCTCGATTACAACTCTCACCACCCTTCGCAGGACAAGGGTCAGTCGTCAATATACACTCCTTCACAGGGCCCAAGTGATTCGATCCACAATTGCAGAGCGGTCTAGAGAGAGGAGACACGTCATCAAAGTGCTGAGGGACAACAACCACCTCTGAGTTTTATCCGGAGTTGCAAGTCCTACCACAACTCCCTCCGCCGCGATTCAACGAGTACCAACGGCTCTTCCAGCGCTAGCGCATCGTCAACGTCACCTTTTGTTGTTCTCCCGTACGTCAGAGGCGTCTCTGAGAGAATTTCGCGAGTACTACGTAACAACGGCGTTAAAGTGGGTTACAAGCCTTTCCGTGTTCTGCGCACGTGTTTCCCGAGACCAAAGGATAAACCCTCTGCCTTGCAGTGTAGAGGTGTTGTTTACAAGGTCAGCTGCGTTGATTGCAATTTCGTATACTATGGACAGACTGACAGAGCCTTGGAAACAAGGTTAACGAACATAAAAGGGCAGTTCGTGTTGGAGACAGCAATTCCAAAATTGCGCAGCACGCGAACCGATTCGTCCATAGTATAGACTTCGACCATGCGACGATTGTGGACAGGGCTCGTAATTTTCACGAGAGACTTTTTCTCGAGGCTTGGTATTCGCAGAGAGACAACAACGCGGGAAACGAACACATTGACATCCCAGATGTTTACAAATCCCTCGCGT
>JAHPZR010032068.1:7500-11139 GCA_019787425.1 Platygyra sinensis | reverse complement strand
AGCCATGGACTCCGTTGTTGGTGATAAATAAGATCGTGTTTACTGGAATGCCCTTACGGTGATAAATAAGATCGTGTTTACTTCGCCAGAAGCAATGGTGGAGTTTTCTGGGAAAAAAAAATAAAACCTTAGCTTTGAACATATGCAAATCTATATATTCGTTTGAAAGGCCAATTGTGAGATCTTTTCTCCTTCGAGCTAGGAAACAAAGTCTACGATTACAAATGACGCAACCACCCTATGCAAAGAATGTGAAAATCTCTTACAACCCAGGCACTGAGCCAACTTTGAATCACGCAATCTCTATTGTTTCCAATCTTTTAAATTGTTTCCGGGTAATGTTTTCTCGCAAAGCGTTGTTGCTAAACATTACATAATGTTTTTGTGAGCTAAAAGAGTTAAAAGAGAGCGCGGTTTTAAGTTTTTTTTAAACTTCTTGTTTTTTTTAGTTTTGTCGGTTACAAATCCCAAACCTCCGCGGATGATGTCATCATCAGCCAATTACAGGCCATTTATCAGCTCTTTTCGTCATATCCCCCCTCAGGACCATTTTGTTAAGTTAGCAAATTAACTATTCCGACAGAACATGGCCGTCTGTGAGAAATGCTTATTTGGTCAAAATTGGGCCAAACTCCGTTGGAGATGCACATCAGGACATTTGCAAGGATAAAGAATGTAACTTAGGACCAGTTGCTGGCTACTAAGGCTGAAATTATCCAGAGTTAAGCTGTATTTTCGTTTTGCGTGGGAAACAGAAAATTTTGTAATCTGGAATTTTTGTTTCTGTTCACTTTCGAAGGGGTTATTCAATGCGCTATAAAGGTATTATGTCTGGCCATGCATCACGCTGACGGTGATAAAAGTAACATCGTGTTTACTTCGCCAGAAGCAATGATGGAATTTTCTGGGGAAAAAAGTTAAAACTTAGCCTTTACGCTCGTGAAAAACCCTTTTAACATATGTAAATTGATAGTGGTTTGAAAGGTCAAGGTATTTTCTCCTCAGACATAAACAAAATTCTCGGATTACAAGTAACACTAGACCCGTTTCAAGCAAAGAATGTTTGCATATCTCAAACCGCCCTCTCCCGATTCACGTACACTCGCATGAAATTTCTAAGTTTCTTGACACAGAGACTTAGTTTCTGCTCAACAAATGTTGTTAAAGTGCAAGTCTCTTCAATTTTAAAGGAAAAAAAATAACGTTGTGTCGGGGTGGATTTGCGCCTGGCGCGTTAGCACGGCTGTCTTTCACCCTAACCACTAGACCATCGAGGAAACACTACAGATGGGTGGTTTAATTTAAGTACCAAATCGGAAACCCGAACGCTATAAAGAAGCTAACCATTACCCCTTGCATTAACCCTAACCTTAGTCAGTATTTTCAGTGCTTAGGCCTATAATCAGTATTTACTTTGTGTACGCATCACAAGGTATCCAAGGGCGGTTTGAGATATTGGAACAAGTCTTAACCATCTTTTAAATTGTTTCTGGGTAATGTTTTCTCGCAAAACGTTGTTGCTAAATATTACGTAATGTTTTTGTGAGCGCAAAAGAGTTAAAAAAGCGCGGTTTTAATATTTTTTTATTCTTGTTGCATTATGCGTTAATATAGTTATCACATATTGCGTTGTAAATTATTATATTTTGCGTTGAATACTTTATTACATTTTGGATTTCGAGTCCATGCGTTAATATTACATTTTGCGTCGATTATTACATTTTGGCAAGAAAAAATGATTTTCTCTTGATTTTGGTGCATAACAAACGCCCATGAGGCATATATCGCAAATATCCCAGTCCAGAACTTTTCGCGTGTCTTACATATAATTTAACTGAAAAGCCCGGAAAATTACACCTCGATCGAGCTGGATCTTGCAATAGCGCTCAAGTTATAATTATTGTAATCGTTTCACTGGTTCCATTTATGACACTTTCCAACTCAGAGAACTGACTTATTTCATTTTCCGATTGTTTTAATACGGCATCGATAGCTGCGCAAAATAGTGAACATAATTTTAAGAGTGGATAGTTAAAGCAAACCGAATGGAGTTTAGGCAAAATCATGGGGAACTTGTGCTGAAACCACAGAGCTTACTAGACATTAAGTCAAAAGAAGAGAGTGAGATGAACCTTCACGATGAGGATGAGTTTATGAATTATCTCCATCACTGCATATTGTGGTAAAGAACTAAGAGAACTTCAAGGATGACTAAATTATACACGAGTATGGTTTTCTTTTCGCTCAAAACTTGAGTACTTACCGATTTCTTCAAGCGTTTGAGGGAGAGTCCCATAACGTTGCCACGAAACTTGAGTTTCTTTTCAGGGCGCAAGTCGTAACTCCCATGAGCGACCTAACATTTAGTTTCGGAAACCAAGCGTTTGATGTTCGGACTAAATGTTTATACGTGTCTGTTTGTCTGTTGGTAGCTTTCCTGTCACTCAAATATTGACACTTCAAGTTCAACTCAATACGTTAAACTCACTGCGGCACGTCTCATAATTGCGTGCCTGACTTCTATCGCACAAAAAGTGATTTCTTTTGTCAAGAAAGGGCAAATCAAAATATTTCGTGATTTCACTTTCGCACGAAGGGAGATATTTGTGAGAAAGTAGCACATAAAGAATGTGTCCCTTTGTTAAACCTTACAGGAACGTATTTTCAAAATGCGCAATCAAACAAAGAAAAACACAACAGTGCTTTATTCAGCTGCAAAAGCGACACACGTGGGGTCGGTGTTTTTCGCTAGCTTAATCCCGTCCACGGTATAAATACAAGAAGAGATTGTTCGCGACAATTTTTTGCAATATATATAGACATTTGATTGAAACAAACTTCTTTTTATAAGTCAGACCGAACTGACACAAAATGAAACAACTTTTATTCGACGAATCTGTGGTTCATAAGTGCTAAAACATTCCAAATATATCTACTTTGCGTTCAATTAATAATTTTGATGTTTCTTTTTTTCATGATGAAGTGCACTGGTCCGGCTTCTCAGTCTTTTATTGTATGCATTTTCATCTAACCAAAGCAAGATGTTTAAGGGGTTCCTGGATATTATACACAGATAGGACCGCGCGCGCTCTGATTGGTCAAAAACCTAAGTTTTATCAGAGTATACTGACATGGAAAAGGCCGTGTTTTATTGTTTTGCTGGCGTTAAGTCTATATCATAAAGAAAATGAAGAAGCATAAGCCGTGTGCTACACTGTGATAAAACACTCCAGGCATTTGAGAATACTCGAGAAATGAAGAAAACACTCGCCTCGGTGGCTCGTGTTTTCTGCATTTCTCTCGTGTTCTCAAATGCATATGCCCGTTGTGTTTTATCAGTGTAATACACACCTTAGACTTCTTTATTTATTAATTACAATTATACCTTATTGTAGACACTGCGCTGGAAAACGGAAAAGACACAGGCTGACATTTTTTTCTTTCTTTCAAACCTGTTCAATTCTCCCTAAGTCCGCGATTGATCATATGTTTCGAGAATTGTACATTTCACCACTGAAAGATTTTACTTCGTGAATATTCTTTTAAAGTCACAGTAAACTTATTTTTCGCGGAGTTCAACTTACTGTTATTAAAGCGGTATATTATCGAGACTATAGACCTTTGCATCAATGGCGCCTA
>JAHPZR010032068.1:0-2500 GCA_019787425.1 Platygyra sinensis | reverse complement strand
ACTAAGTGAAGCGTACCCCTCAAGATTTTGAAACTTGAACCGCTATTCGTTTCAAGAATGCAATAATGAATTGATTATTTGAATATTTAACTCCCTCGTTCGATCCAAGAATAAGGCTAACGAGTTCGGTTTTCGCAAAATCAATTCACTATTGCATTCTGGAAAAGACTAGTAGGTTTGAAGCCCACTAGTCGCAACATTGAATTGATTTTTCCGAAAACGGAACCCGTTAGCCGTATTCTTGGATCGAACGAGCGAGTTCTATATTCGAATAATCAATTCATTATTGCATTCTTGAAACGAATAGCGGGTTAAGTTTCAAATGCAATCTTGAGGAGTACGCTTCACTTAGTTTGACTGTAAACATACCTTCAGGATCACAGCTTGCAGTAAAATAATAAGAATTCGCTTCATCATGCTATATCAATAATTTCGATGTCATCGAAAATGGCGGAGGCTGACTAGGGTCCGGCTTCATAATTGTAAAGTTCTATGTGTTCACAAAATCTCTGTCGATCGCTATTTTTATCCTTGATTATCAAACAAAGTCAGGGCCCAGCCCAACTTCAGCTCCACATCAGTGATCACACATGGACTCCTCAGAAAAAAAAAATGTGCATTTTTTACTAGAAAGCATGGCTTGGCCATGGTTTTTCTGCGGGACAGCTTTTGACGACATGATATTCCGGATTTTCCCTGTTGTCCTTTGTCACGCGTTTTGCATGTTACATTGGCCAATCTGCAAAAATCTGGATTTAGGTTTCATCTGAGGTCATCACCATCTGCATTTAGTGGGTATGGAAGATCAGTCGATACGCTGATCACTTCATTCAGTAGTTACTACACCGTGCTGACGAGACCCAACAAGGTTGGCTTTCAGTTTGGACTCTATCATGTCGTTGTCCCGTTAAACTTTCTACGTAGTATCAGTCTTGCGCCATTGTTTTCTAGTCAAACTACTTTTGGCTTACAGATCTTTTACAGATCCTACGTTATTGCATTGGGTATGCGTTTAATATAGTTATCACATATTGCGTTGTAAATTGTTACATTTTACGTCGAACACGTTTATTACATTTTGATTTTGAGTCCATGCGTTAATATTACCTTTTGCGGCGATTATTACGTTTTGGCAAGAGAAAAGTAATTTCTCTCTGTGATTTTGTTTGCATAACACAACGCCCAATGAGGCATATATTCGCAGATATCCCAGTCCAGAACTTTTCGTGTGTCTTACCTGTATATATAATTTAACTAAAAGTCCTCGAAATTATTGCACCTCATCGAGCTGTATCTTGCAATAGCGGCTCAAGTTACAATTAGTGTGATCGTTTTTGCAGTTCGCATTTAATGGACACTCTCCAACTCAGAGTAACTGACTTATTTCCTGATATGTTTCAAATTACGGCAAGATACGCTGCGCAAAAAAAGTTGACAGCGATAATTTTAAGAGTGGCAAAACGGCGGAATGGAGTTTAGGTAGAAATCATGGGGAATCTTGTACTCAAGAGCGCATCAGTAGGCGTACTAGTTACCATTAAGAGTTCAAAAGAAGGAGAGTGAGATGAACGCTTCACGATGAGCGATGAGTTTATGAATTATCTCGCAGTGCGCTGTCATATTGTGGTAAAGAATAAAGGCCGTGTTGTGAACTACAACGGCTAGAGACGGGCTTCAAGGATGACTGTAAATTTAATGAAGTTGCGATAAACAATACTTACGAGATATGGTTTTCTTTCCGCTCAAACTTGAGTACTCTACGATTTCTATCGATAAGGACACGGGGGGGGGGGGGTTTGAGGGAGAGTCGCTATAACGTTGCCACGTAAACGTGTACAGTTTGCTTGTCCAGGGGCGGCTAAGTTGTGACTACTCGCGATCAGCGATGACTTCCCCCTAACTTATTTAGTTTCGGCAAACCAAGCAGTTTTTGGATTGTTCGGACTAAATGGCTTTTATGTGATCTGCTTGTTCATCGTTGGTAGCTTTGCGTGCTGTCAGCTACAAAGATATTGACACTTCAAGGGTCTAGCTGGAAGAGCGTTAAAACTCACGTGCGGCACGCGTCTGCATTAATTGCGTGGGCCTGAGCTTCTATCGCCACGAATAGGAGTGATTTCGTTTGTCAGGACCAAGGGCTACAATCAAAAATATTATCATGGATTTCAGCTTTCGCAGGGCACGACAGGGAGTACAATTTTGTGAGAAAGTAGGGCTACATAAAGGAATGTGTCCCCTTTGTAAAAACCTTGGGCAGGAAACGTATTTTCAAATGCGCATCAACAAAGAAAAACATAACAGTGCTTTATTTCAGACCTGCAAAAGCGACACACGTGGGGGTCGCGTTATTTTTTACCAGGTTAATCTCTTCCACGGTATAAATACCAAGAGAGATTGTTCTGGAACCAATTCTGTTACAATATAGATAGAACGAGTTGATTGAAACAAACTTACGTTTTATAAGTCAGAACCGAATTGAGCACAAAATGAAACCGAACTT
>JAHPZR010032067.1:7500-14560 GCA_019787425.1 Platygyra sinensis | reverse complement strand
TAATATAGTGATCACATATTGCGCCCCCCTTGCTTAACTTGTTACATTTTACGTCGAACCACTTTATTACATTTTGGATTTTGAGTCCATGCGTTAAATATTACATTTTGGCGGCGAGTATTACTATTGGCAAGAGAAATAATTTTCTCTTGATTTTGTTGGCATAACAAACGCCCATGAGGCATATATCGAGCAAAGATCCCAGTTCCAAGAACTTTTCGATCTTGCAATAAGCGTTCACGTTACAATTATTGTGATCGTTGCAGTTTCTATTTATGACACTTTCCAACTCAGGAAGGAACTGACTGATTTTCCTGATTGTGTTTCAATACAGGCATGATAGCTGCGCAAAAAAGTGAACATAATTTTAAGAGTGGCAAACGAATGGAGTTTAGGTAAAATCATGGGGAACTTGTACTTAAACCACAGAGCTTACTAGACATTAAGTCAAAAGAACTGAGAGTGAGATGAAACCTTCACGATGGGAGGGATGAGTTATGAATTATCTCCATCACTGCATATTGTGGTAAAGAACTAAGAGAACTTCAAGGATGACTAAATTTAAATGAAGTTGCGATAACAATACACGAGTATGGTTTTCTTTTCGCTCAAAACTTGAGTACTTACCGATTTCTTCAAGCGTTTGAGGAAGAGTCCCATAACGTTGCCACGAAACTTGAGTTTCTTTTCAGGGCGCAAGTTGTAACTCCGATCAGCGACCTAACATTTAGTTTCGGAAACCAAGCGTTTGATGTTCGGACTAAATGCTTTTATGTGTCTGCTTGTCTGTTGGTAGCTTTCCTGTCACTCAAATATTGACACTTCAAGTTCAGCTGAATACGTTAAACTCACTGCGGCACGTCTCATAATTGCGTGCCTGACTTCTATCGCACAATAAGTGATTTCTTTTGTCAAGAAAGGGCAAATCAAAATATTTCATGATTTCACTTTCGCACGAAGGGAGACATTTTGTGAGAAAGTAGCACATAAAGAATGTGTCCCTTTGTTAAACCTTGCAGGAACGTATTTTCAAAATGCGCAATCAAACAAAGAAAAACATAACAGTGCTTTATTCAGCTGCAAAAGCGACACACGTGGGGTCGGTATTTTTTACCAGGTTAATCTCTTCCACGGTATAAATACAAGAAGAGATTGTTCGTGACAATTCTTTACAATATATATAGACATTTGATTGAAACAAACTTCGTTTTATAAGTCAGACCGAATTGACACAAAATGAAACAACTTTTTTGCGAATCTGTGGTTCATAAGTGCTAAAACATCCCAAATATATCTACTTTGCGTTCAATTAATAATTTTGATGTTTCTTTTTTTCATGATGAAGTGCACTGGTCCGGCTTCTCAGTCTTTTATTGTATGCATTTTCATCTAACCAAAGCAAGATGTTGAATAGGTTCCTGGATATTATAATACAGATAGGACCCCGCGCGCTCTGATTGGTCAAAAACCTATGTTTTATCAGAGTATACTGACATGGAAAAGGCCGTGTTTTATTGTTTTGCGAGCGTAAAGTCCATATCATAAAGCAAATGAAGAAGCATAAGCCGTGTGTTACACTGTTATAAAACACTCCAGGCATTTGAGAATACTCGAGAAATGTAGAAAACACTCGCCTCGGCGGCTCGTGTTTTCTACATTTCTCTCGTGTTCTCAAATGCATATGCCCGTCGTGTTTTATCAGTGTAATACACACCTTAGACTTCTTTATTTGTTAATTACAATTATACCTCACTGTAGACACTGCGCCGGAAAACGGAAAAGACACAGGCTGACATTTTTTCTTTCTTTCAACCCTGTTCAATTCTCCCTAAGTCAGCCATTGATCATATGTTTCGAGAATTGTACATTTCACCAGAAAGATTTTACTTCATGAATATTCTTTAAAGTCACAGTAAACTTATTTTTCGTGGAGTTCAACTTACTGTTATTAAGGTGGTCGTACACAGTTTTCGCGCGTGCTTATTTAGCACGTGCACAAGGATTTCAAAGAACAAACATGCCGTCAGTACAGCGATCATTTTATTTACTCAACGCCCGCACTATATGTGTTATTTTTCTCTATAATTGATCGCAGTGTATTGATAGCTTTAGTCTTTTATTAGAAAGGTATGTTAGAAAAGGTAACGATGCAAAGAACCCAGCAATTTTCAGCTTTTGTTTGTTACCGAAAGAACCCAGTTAAAGGCAACGCATGCGCAGTTGGTCGAAAAATTGAGACCGATTGCTTTAGCAGAAACATGCCGATTTCTAACGATCCAGTCGTTAGAATTTCAAGAAATTTCGCAGAAAAATAGATCAGAGACCACGTCAATGAACTATCAAAAAAAATTTGAATTTTGACATAGGGAATTTTTAATAATACAGAACACGATTAACGGCGAATTACGAAAATCGCCCATGTCAAAATTTTATTAGAACCGTGTTGACAGAAGGGATTTAAAGTCAATTCTTGGTGTGCAAAATATGAAAACAATCTAACGACTGTTTATTTTTAAATAAACAAAAAACCATTATTTAGGCCTTGTTTTTAACCAGCCCCGTTGCCATGGCAACAACACACACCCAAGTCAAAATGCGAGAATAAATATTTCTGTGGTTAACCTTGACTCTTGCAAAAAATGGGCGCCAAAGCATACATAGTTTAAAAGTTACAGTGAATTAGGCATAGGCACTTGAAAACTGTGTTCGGCCACCTTAAAGCGATATGTTATCGAGACTATGCACTGAAAAGGAATTGCGCTGTCAAGTTTTAGATCTAAATCTTCTTTTGCCTCTCACTCGTTAAACAAAGGTTGCAGTTTTTTCATTAGTCGGTTCGAATACCTAGTTCCACGATTAATTGAAAGTTCGTAAAAGGAAGCACTCTATTTCCCCAAAGGAAGCGAAAGTGTCATGAAAAAATAGCAATTGTATCGATATAAAAGTGTGATGCCATACTTGATGTCTGTTTGATCCGTCGGTGTTTTTCACATTTCAAGTATTATATAGATTTAACTTGATAAAAAAAGCACAAAAAGATCCAAATCGAAACGAACAGTGAAAACACCGTGTCACCTCATCGTTTAATTAGGGTCACACAGTGCCAGTGGAACATCAATCTCATCATTCAGGACAACATGAACAGATACAAGTCAATACCATGCCTGGAGTATTAAAAACAGTAAGGATTAGCATTTACATTATTGAGCAGCTTGAAAAATTAATAAAAACGAGTCAAGTTTACCTTGGTAATTGACTTTTCCTTTTTATAACCGGAAAACGCATTCATTAATAGTGTTCTATTCTGCTAATTTATTTACTAGGAATCAACACTTTCATGCGGATATGTTTTAGTTCGTTTTGTGGCCGAAATTCGCCAAATCCGGCCAGGCATTAATTTGCATTTACGGCACGGTGTGGGGAAAGAAGAGACGTTTTATTAATGTTTGGTTTGTGATCTGATGCCCAGGTTTAGTCCTGCATTTTTGGCTATATTTTGAAAGATGTGCTTTTGTAACCTAGCTAGTGAATTGCAAACGCAGATTTCTTCCGAATTTTGATGATCATTTCGTTCCGTTGAAATGTTATGCCTTTTAACAGACTTAAATACTGCGGACTAAATTTTATCGTAGCTAACATTGATCCATTTAGCCCTACGTGTATCCTAAAGATGCCAAACAGTATCTCTACTCACTAATGTACTTTGTACAGTTAAACCTCTCTACTGAGCGACACCGAATTGAAGGCGAGAACGAAGTTCCCCGTGGGTTGCCTCCCAAATATAGAGGACCGGGTGTTCGTGGGAAAGTGGGCCTAATTCCAAAAATTTTTTTCACTTAAATAAATCATTGCACCTGTTCGAAACGCACTTCACCTTTTTGAACTTAATCTTGACTTTCTTATAGGCTATAAAAGTTACGAAATCTAGCCATCATCTGTTCCACGACCGAGCCTTTAAGGGGCATGGATCTAGTCCTGGTTTTACGTCACAAACTTCTTTGCATGCATGTTTACAAAGGCTTACTGCGATGCAAATCCATGTTTTGTGGGCGTGGCTTGAAATTTTTTCACCCCTAAGAGGAACCAATTCTAAAACAATGCATTAACTTAACTTTAACTCAACTTTAACTTTATTTATCCGCGGTAAAATTCCTCAGGTACAACAATTTCCATAAAATGTATAAAAATCCTTAAACCTAAATAATACTAATCCTACAGTATTACATTAATTTACAACAATAAGCTACCTACAGACCTGATTTCCATGAATGCCGTGTATTTAAAAATTTTGATAGAGAAGGCGTTTAAATTGATTTAAGGAACTAGACTCTCTAATATTACAGGGTAAGTTGTTCCAAAGAGTTGCGCCGTTGTAACTAAGGGCGCGTTCGTTTGGGATATTCCGGAATAGGAATATATTCCGGAATATATTCCGGATATTCTGTTCCTGGGAGCAGAATAAACGGAATGGAAATCCAGGTATTCCAGAATGAGAATAGGTCCCAAACAAACGCTTAATCGCATTATTTCAATTATTCTTATTCCGGATTGATCCCAAACGAACGCGCCCTAAAACTATTTTTCATGTAGTTTGTTCTCGGCAGGGGAACAACAAGTTTATTTGCCTAATCCCTCAGAGCATAGTTTGATACATTTCGCGTTACAAATTTAGACGTGAGATATTCGGGAACCAGACCGTTTAAAGATTTGAAGACCATTAAGGCTTTCTGAATTTGACGTTGAGAATGTAATTCTTTCCAGCTGAGTTTGTGAAACAAGGAATCGACGTCACAGCTCGATGAAGTTGTCACTCGTGCAGCACGGTTCTGCAGTTTTTGTAGCTTGTTAGATGATGTTTTGCCACAAATACCCCAGACTAGGCTGCTGTTATCAAAATGGGATTGAACTAGCGAGTTGTATATACTGAGTAAGGTGGATTGAGGCACAAATGGCTTAACTCGTTTAATGGCTCCAATTGGGGAAGCGATCTTTTTACACAGTTTATCAATGTGGAAATGCCATGTTAGATTTTCATCAATATATATTCCTAATGATTTCACAGAGGAAACTTGTTCAATTAGAACATTATCAATGGAGAGTTTTAGTGTATCAGATAGAATGCTTAATCTTTGCCTGGAGCCGTCAACATAAATTCAGTCTTTGTAGCGTTCAAGGTAAGTCTGTTACACACCCGGGGGGGGGGGGGGGGGGTACTTAACAAAGTTTTATACGGGGGGGCTCCGCCCCGAGGTCCAACCCCTTACCCTTTTATATACCATTTTGGCAGAAATGGTACCCCTTTTATATACCTTTTATTGAAGAAAGGTACCCTTTTGCATACCTAATTTAGGAAGTCTTGTTCTCATTTTCATGCAGTCCTTAATAAATAAACCGATACAGCCATAAGGGGCGTCTATTCGAAATATTGTAATTAAAGGCCCCCTTAAATACCTAACTCACCGATTTCCCTACCCTTTTATATACCTCAGCTTGTGAAATCCCTACCCTTTTATATACCTGAAGCCTGAAAAAGGTACCCCTTTCGGGCGGAGCCTCTCCGTATAGGCCACTATAGGGAGTACCCCCCCGGGGTTACACACAAGCTTTTCAACGTCGTGAGATAAGTATAAGTAATATGGGTATCATTAGCATACATTCTGGGAACGCTGAACGATAAACAGTTAGGCAAATCATTAATATAAATTAGAAATAAAAGAGGGCCAATGATCGTTCCCCGTGGCACACCAATCAGAGAGCTAACCGTTACCGGAGCACCGTTGTGTGCGATTCGTCAAATATGAATTAAACCAATCAAGTGATTTCTCTTGAATTCCGTACCGACTCATTTTAGTTTATAGTATCTCATGATTAACAGTGTCGAAGGCCTTTTTTAAGTCGAGAAACACTATGGCATTTGCGGCGCCCAATTGTCAGTGGCTTCAAGAAGAGCACTAACAGTTGAGTGCAAAGACCGGAAACAAGATTGTTGATTAGAGATTATTCCTTCTGCTCAAGAAGTTGTATAACTGCCCGTACACAATCCTCTCGAACACTTTGGTAAGGTAAGGTAAAGTCTGCATACGAGCCAAGTGGCCCATCAGGCCGGAGCTTATCCCGGTTTCCTTAGCATGAAGCGACTGAGAGTATTTCTACTCCCCCCTGGATGGGATGCTAGTCCATCGCAGGGTTACCCCCCAGCACTAAATTCGCCGGTACCCATTTATACACCTGGGTGGAGAGGGGCACTGTGAGAGTAAAGTGTCTTGCCCAAGAACACAACACAATGTCCCCGGCCAGGGCTCGAACCCGGACCGCTCGATCCGGAGACGAGCGCACTAACCATGAGGCCACTGCGCCTCCCACTCGAACACTTTGGCGACAGCTGAAATGACAGAGGTAGGTCGGTAGTTGTTTAGCCCTGTTTGAACAACGGAATCACTCTGGTATATTTCCAATCGTCAGGAAATATGCCAGACATCAAGGATTTATTATTAAACAGATCACATAACGGGCCTGAAATAATATCAGCACACTCACGGATTAACTTAGCAGAGATATTATCTAATCCAGTAGATTTAGTTTTTGACAATCTATTAAGATGAGTAAAAACAATACTGCTAGTAGTTGGACGAAAGAAAAATTTGTTGAAGCTTTCGGGAAAATTATTTAAATAAGTAGTTATCTGGCAAAGGCGATTGCTTCGAATGCCTTCTTCTCTTAAAGCTGATTGTCAAATATCTCCTGTCATAGTTTTTTTCGGCTGAATACTTGACAGGTACCGCGATATTAAAGCACCCCCTGTGGAACTTTTAAGGCTGAACACCCTTAGGGCAACCTCGTTCCCAGGACTCTTTCCCTGGCTTGGGCGGGGCAAGCCAGAGAATAGGACCTGAGACGGAGATTGACACTAAGAGGTACCAAGACCGCTCTTACAGCCCAACTAAAAGTTACGACGAGCATCCCCGTGCTTTTTTATATAGGAGTCCCCTCCCCACCCGCGTTGTACTAGAGAGGTGTACGTGTTGTATAGCCAGCAGATAGGAAACTAGAATCATTCCAC
>JAHPZR010032067.1:0-2500 GCA_019787425.1 Platygyra sinensis | reverse complement strand
ACAATAAATAGCTCAACAAGTTGACGTCAGTTTTTCATGCGTCTGTCCTATAGCCGATCATGAATAGACTACTTTTGACAACCTTTCCATTATTATGACAAAATTCATTGCCAATAACAGGACAGACGCATAAAAAACTGACGTCAATGGCTTCTTTTACGAACAAATTTTCAAATTGTCCCTTCTCGCTCGTTCACGTATGGCATAATTATAATTCCATTGCCTGTCCACTTATTGACAATGAAAATTATCAAATGAGCGCGTGGGAATTTATGCAGTTATCGTAAGAAAATCAACTCAATTCTAACATTTATGAAAGCTGCATACTAAGACCTTCCTTACACTCCCTCCCACAACCCTTAGACTTGCCAGAAGTCTTTAATTATTCACCCAGGGGGAACAAGCTCCATTTGATGGCTGAATTTGGTTTCTGAAACCCGACTGAGCCTGCAGTTTTTGTCTTACGAATGCTAAGCAACTACCGGTAATTACTTTACTTGCAAAAAATTAAGGGCGTTAAAATCTCGGATGTTGAATTTTCGGGAAAGTTTTATCTTTTGTACCCTCAAGGTTTTACGACGAGAAAATAACACCAATTCTATCAAGTTGGTACGTCTCTCAAGCGATATTCCAACCAGAATTTATTCTGTAAAGAAAACTACGGGCTTCGATAATTTTATATTGTACTCGTCTGTAAATACTTTCTTGAAATTTCGGCCGCTTAAACATTTCGGAGAGTTTTATTTTCGTACATTGGTTTTGTCCGACATTAAAATCGTCCGATGTTTTTTGCAAGTAATTCTGTTCTTTGACTGGATAATAAAAATTGAAAATTAATGAGCGGTTTATTGAAGATTTGCCAAAATGGCACTTGTTCCCCGAATATAATTTCTGTAACTGTAGACAAAATAACATTTCTGCTCTTAATTTTACCGCAAAATCCACCCTTTAAATTGTCTATATAACTGAACCCTAAAATCAAACAAATATTTATCCTGCAAAATCGTACAGAATATTGCCCGATAATTAACCAATGGGGAAATGGTTTGCTCGGCTTATATCACACATCATTCCACAAGAGTGAGCAGGATGAGCATTATTATGCAACAAATTGTCAACAGGCTGCATTTTGAAGAGTGAACAAATCATGTAAGATCAACTATCATGAAGAGACACAGAATGCATTTTTAAGGTTAGATAACCCAGCTTTTCATGTACGGAAGATATACATGTACTCTGTACATTACATCATAGGGTATGTTATGTACAAATGATAGGTGACAACGACTTTGTGATAAAAACAGTCAATACAGGAGCATCATGACAATTTGTCGAAAAACAAAATGACCATTTTGTAATGTCATGCTTCTTTGTTTAGAAAGCCTAATTTTGAGATTTATATTAAACAATGATACCGGTTTCGCATCATAGCGAGTTCGCCACTATGAACTCATCCTAAACTTTCTATTTCGAGTTCGCCAGTCACCTTCAATGGATTAAAGAACGAGAAATAAACATGTCTTGGGTGGTTTTGTTTCATCGTGCACACAATGTTGTCTTTTTTTCTCGGTAAGAGAAAGATACATTTTAAGCACTTGATCTCTAGTTGAGTTGATGTGGGGATGAACTCGGTGGGGGTGGACTCGCCATGGGGCAAAACAGGCAGCTACATGTACCATTATGCATGGCAATAATTTTGTTAACAAACTTTTGCAAGAAGAAAGCCAACAAACCTTATTCGTCATATTATTCTATGCTACATAAAATTTCTTTAAATCTGAAGTGAAAATTAATATCAAAACTGAAGTAACCAAATGAATTTAGCAGTTCTCGACAGTATTGTAGACATCAGAAGCAATACCTTTAGTTTGAGACAACTCTCATGTTGTCTGTTAAAGAAAGAATGCTTTCAAAATCATGAAAACCCTGCTCAGTGTGTCTACACAAAATTAATAAGTATCTCATTCACTCATTTTTTCCAAGTTCTAAAGTGATATCTGCAGAGTTCTATGGTGACAATAACATAATAGTAAGGAGAAAATCTATACTTTGATGTATCATGTAGTCATGGTAAACATACATGGAAAGTCTTACACTGAAACAGTGGATTCAGAGAAACGACCAAGTGATGAGAGCTGGATTTTTTTAAAACAATAGTTTTCTAAAATAATATGACAAATTACTAAAACAGACCAGACCAAACCAGAAGCAATCTCTGGCAAGCCCCAAAGGATAGTACAAATGAACACATGTACATACAGCTAAAGTCATTAAAATACGTGTACAACCTATCTTGGGCTTCTGAAGCTTTTTTCCCCTGTGGGCCGGTGTCATCCATAGACCACCACTCACTCTTTCTTTCTTGGAGTATCCAATCACCTCACTCCCATGGGGTGATGATGCAGCATTGGTTATGCATGATATCAGCAGCTATAACTCCTCAGACAAACAACTTTTGCCATATCATATTTACTATCTAAGCTAAGAAATTTCTCTATCA
>JAHPZR010032058.1:0-14939 GCA_019787425.1 Platygyra sinensis | reverse complement strand
CAACCGACCAATCAACCTGCAGAAAGCGACCTCTGGGATCATCGAAGGAACACCCTCGTTCCCAGGGCTTTTCTCTTTGGAATTAGGAAAAGTCCTGGGAAGGGGAATGCCGAGGAAAATGACAAATGGTTTCCATTTGAGTTCTTAAGTTGCTCGTAAATATCTGTATTCGTGGTTGTCGTAACAACTTTTGAAACAACGATGATTTGCCTAATCGAGCAAATACGTAACGAGCCCCTTTCGGTATATAACAGCTGAAAATAACAAAGTTTCCTGCAAAGTTTGGGTTGTTCTCATGGTTTAATTTAAGATTGTTTTGTACGTGAATTGTTACAGAACTTTTTGAAGATGAAGGAAACCTCGAGCAGTACAGCCCACTACTAGGGGAAGATTTGATAGACTATCCGATATTAGAGGAGTACGGGATTCCCACGTTGGAAGAGTTCCCTGCGGAAGATGAGGATGATGATGATAATGAGGATGACGTTAATGAAGACGCGGATTCCAGTGAAACAGAACAAAAAGCCAAGAAAGGGCAAATAAAACATCAAGGTTGGAAAAAGTGTTTAATTTTAGCAGATAAAGTATGAAAAATTCTGTTATCAGTATACAGAGTATCTCTGAACAAGACGAATGTTCTATTATATCAAAGTGTTTGCCTTAAGATGGTTTGGAAGAGGGAGTTACTGTTTTTTAAAATGAGAATAAAGATTTAAATATTGCTACGATGGTATCACAGGGTTACAGTGACACAGGTGCACATTTCAGATGGAAAAACGCACATAATTGTGCAATTATCAGGACAACAAGTCTGAACAGCGCGGAACCCAGTAAAAAGCTATCCCTAATACTCTCCCATAATTAACCCTAATCACTAACCGCTAACATGTGCGTTACTCGAGATTGAGCGGGCCGGGTAGGGGACATTATGTGGTGTTCTTGGGCAAGACACAGTGCCTCTCTCCACCCAGGGGTATGAATGTCTACTGGCAAATTTAGTGCTGGGGTAACCCTGCGATGGACTAGCATCCCTTCCAGGGGGGAGTAGAAATACTCCTAGTCGCTTCATGCTACAGAAACTGGGATAAGCTCCGGCCTGATGAGCCACTTGGCTTGTACGCAGACTTTACCTTCACCTTACTAGCAGATAACCATTAACGCAAACTCTACTACTCTACTGTCTTACTAATGAAACAACATGGACTCCCATTACATATAGAAAATAATAAATATTTACGGGAGCTATTCTTGCTGTCTCTTTTGCAGACAATGAGCATGCACAAAAGACATCCTCTGCAACGAAAGTTAAAAGCGACGCACGCGAAAAGCGGCAGCTCCCTCTTCAAGGTATCATGGTGATTTCAATATACAAATTCTCCTTACTGCTTCCTTTAGATTTCTTATGATAGTGCTAGGGAGAACCTGGTTGTAAATAAAAGCATTTTTATGACTCTCTGATTTAATTACATGAAAGTGTTTCTGTGTTTTCGCTACGTCACTGTTGACAGCGTGGCATTCTTGCTAAGTATTTGCTAAACCATGTCAAAGTAATAGTGTTACCATTAGTTTAAAAATATGCTATGATGATTCTGAAATATAGAAATAATGCTGTAAAATAAATTTTGAACCGAAGTGAAAGAGAAAGAGATATTTACCTGATATGTTATGTTGTTTTTGCTTCTTCAGATGACCCTGTAGTTATCGCCCGCGAGAAGCTACAACGAGCAATCAAAGCTGCCAAAGCCCTGAGTAACATAGAAAACCAGCTTGGATTAAATCCCTCCACGGTCGAACAAAAACCGAGAAACTAGAGAAGCAACTCAAAGACGAGGAAAAAAACTTCAAACAACTTGCCGATCAAACGAAAGACAAAGACAAGAAGCAGAAATTCGTCAAACTCGAAAAAGTTGCTGATGAAGATGTCAACGAGGCTGAAAGTATTTTAAAATTGATCGTCAAACTCGAAGCCGCTAAGTATCTAGCGAAGGAACGGGCTCAGGAGGAACTCGACACAGCTCAAAAGAACAAAATCGCTTCAACACCGCAAATGGTTCTTGGACAACCATTTACATATCACCCTCAAGCACCTGGATATTTTGGGGGAGTGTCACAACCGACTTATCAGCCCATGATGCCAGCATATACGGCTAGTTATCCACCGCAAATGTTCCAAGGGATGAGTCCCCCCAGTGTGGGTTCTGCACCAAGTGTGTTGTCGCCGGCTAGTTTAGCTGGTCCCACGAACATGGCCCCTCCATATCAGCCCAGTTACCAGAGCAATACGGAACTACAGCCAATAAACGCAAGTGAGTGTGTAGTGTTACTAGCCTTTCTACAAAGATACTTTAGAAAATATAAAATAAAATTCCTGGAATGATTGGCGCGTCAACAACTAAAGTTGTTTCGAAATTAAAGAGCATCTGAATCTTATTGTGAGCCAGAAATTCTAAATATGCTATTGGTATCGGGGGAAAAAGCTATCGCTGGTGGGAAAACGAGCGAAAAAATGATATTATTTAGTTGTTTCAATGAAGAACCTTTACCTTAAATTTAATCGACGTGTTGTCAGCAAACTATAACCATTTGCCAATCGATTGTCATTTCGTTTCTTTCAGTCAATGGACCTCAGGCAGGCGTATTAGCCTTTCCACCCCAGAGCAGTGTCCAGCACAACGTGGAGTCTGTACAACCTGAGGCTGATAAGGTGGCAAGCTACTCGCCCGAGGAAGATAACAACGATATCAGCCCAGGGGATATGGAGTTCAGTGATATGGAAAACCCGTCAACAGCAAAGAAACCGACAGTGTCACAAGTCAGTACTGTCAAGGTTCAGCCCGATGCGCATGGCTCTAGCAGTAATGAGGCAACAGCACCGCAGGCTCAAATTAAGCCACAATCGCCTAGCAAAGACACTGGTCTTACCACAAAACATCCTGCTCAACCGGTCGCACCCGCTAAACCTGTCACTCTAGTTCAGCCGGCCACACCAGTTCAACCTTTCGCCCTTTCTCGGCCAGCCGTTCCTGCTCAACCAGGGGCACCGGTTCAACCAGTTGCTCCTGCTCAACCAGTCACACCTGTTAAGCCTGTCGCGCCGGTTCAACCAGTCATGCCCTATGAGCCAGTGGAACCTGCCCAACCAGTTGCGCCTGCTCAACCAGTCTCAATTCCGGTACATACTATCGAATCCGCTGTTGGCCAATCAAATGGTTTTCTGCCACAGTCGGCGCCGCTGACCGCATCGTACAACCCGGCTGTCGCTGCACCAAAGTTAGCATCTATGTCAAGATACTTTGATTCACCGTCCAATTCTCCCAACTTGTTGCCACAGCAACCATATTATGAACCACCAAAACTGCAAGCTCCCCAGCAAAACTTTGCCCCTTACCCAGAGACAAATAAACCTGGTCCTCAGACCCCTGCATCTGGGAAACCAGAGGCTTCACCTTATTCTGCTTTTAATGTAAGTATGAGCGAGTATATTCTGTTTTAGCAAAAGATAAAACATTAAAGAAGGATTATATAACTTACAATATCCTTATTTGTTCCTGGATTAATCACTGTAGTAGAGCCTGGTCTGAAAAATGATGAATGTTGCGTAGCTTTTCAATTGCACAATCTCCGTGGATGTTATCTGTGTTGAAGTAATTTTTTTAATTGTAAGAAGAAATACTAATCCTGTTACTGTATCTTCAAACAGTTGTAAAAGCTCTAGTTTTATAGATACAGCACTTTACTGAGAGAAAAAAAACGGCTGACTTCCGCTGGATTAACTCCGTGCTTACTTCCGGTGTAGAATATTCTAATCACGGGTTACTCTCTCTCCAAGTAATGAGCTGCATTTAGTTTGCTTTGTTTTAAAAGTACAAGCCTTAAAAGATGAAAATAACTTTAAACTCACATTATATAATTGCAGGACCAGCCTCAGGTTTTGTCTCCTCCAAGTCCTGCAAACTTACAACCTCCAGCGGCGTATTCCGGGGAGCAGTCGCTTTCAAGCGCGTACCCCATGAGTCCATTTTACCCATGGAGCAGTCAGGCGCTCCCACCCAGCAACCCACAGTATTCTTGGAGCTCCCCGATGTATTATCCTCCAGCTGCGCCGTATCAAGCCCCAGGTAAAGACGCGATTTGTTTACAGTCGTATTGTACGATAAGCAAAAACACGCCTTCTGAGTTTTTGCAACCTGTAACAAATTTATGTTGGTTTGATTGAGACCGGAACCATTTTAGGTTGATTTTAATTTTATGGAAAGAAAATTTTAAACTCTTGTGCAAGAATTTCCAACTCTGTATTAATTCAGTATATTTCTTGTTTCAGTTAATCCGCTTATTGCAGAAGCATACAGAAAGCTGCACGACACAGAAAGAGCGAGTCTAGCCATGTCCAAGATCGAGGAAGCGATTGGCCTGTCACCAAATTCAGTGAAGCACATAATCAATGACATTGAAAACCAAGCTAAAATGGATGCTAACCGATACGAAGACGATATGAGTATACAAAAGCCGAGATTACCAAGGAGAAAGAAAATCTTAAAAAGAACCAAACAGTAGACGATGCTGAAGCGAGGAAGAAGATCCAAGATGATCAACAGAAGCTGCGAGATGACATCAAAAAAGAAAGCGTCGCAAAACTGGAGGTCGACAAGATTAAGAAGATCGAGAAAATTTTGACCATCATAGAGGCAGCGAAGTATTCTGCAATGCAGAGAGCTAAGAAACGAATTCACAAACTCAGTATTGATGAAGGTGTTTCCGATGGGGATGATATCAGAAAACGCGATCTCGAAGATCTTGAAAATGATATCAGACGTCGAAGAAGAAATGAGATTAATATTTGGCTTAAAGGTTCAAGAAATCGTATTGACACAAGTCACTTCTTACGAAACCGTTTAGGTAGGCTGGGAAGACAACACGAGGAGGAAAGGTCGCGGTGGAGTTTAGACCAAAAAACTGTGTTACATAGTTCGGAGAATTCTGATAAAATTAACAAAACTGATGATGACCCAAGGGAAAGCAAATTGCACAAACTGAAGTTTTTCAAAACGCTCTCATCAAATAAGAAGCTCGACTCAGGAAATCAGTTCACTGTGGCAAAGAGGACTGATGTTCCCACGAAACCTGAAAATTCTGCCAATGCATTTATTATGGCTAAAATGCTTGATAAGATGGACAAGCTGTTTAAAATTCAAGCTGATATTTTGAAATATCTCAAAACAGAGCATAGCATCAACAGGTTACAGAAAAAGCCATTTGCAAAAAGATGGAAGAGAAGTGTACAGAACTCGAAACATCATAAGAAAAGATCATCATAAGAAAAATAAAAGAAATGCGAACTAAGGTCGAAAATTATGGGACAAACTGACTTCAGATTAGTAATACATTTTGTTTCCAAGAAGGCCGAATTCTCGCAACATCGATCCCAGTCCCTGCTTTGGTCGCATTTGTATTGCTGAGCAAACGTCTGTCTCTATTTCCAGGCAGCAACTAATGATACCCGTAAAAGATTTCTGTAACTTGTTTAGCCTGTACATGTCGCTTTAGCTTTTATTGGATAACACTCGGGCAGTGATGAGGGAAAAAACGGATTGCAAAATGATATAGATAAAGCATAAGTCACGGTTATAGGACATTTAAATTTATTTCCTATTCATAGTATAACTTGGTCATATAGTACCCCTTTTCGAAGAGTTTAAGTAACGCACGATTTTTTCTCAGGCTTTCGTTCTGTGAAAAATATGTAAATAAAAGTAAGTTTTTCTCCTCGGTCGACAGAAAGATTAAGTTGAGAGTCATAATATTCAATATCTATAACGGCCATTGATAATGATTAGTGCTTCAAGGATACCAAAGCGAGGGCTCGTTTTGACTGATGTATTATTCTAACCATAAAACACGAGTAACATGCATTCCAGATAGGACCGTTACGTAACTTGGACAGACCCTGCCAAGTAATCACTTCATTTGCTAACTGGCAAATTTTTTGACTGCGGAGGAAAAACATTTATGGGGAAAAATTAGATATAGAGAAATGTAAATAAGCAAAATTTTGATACGTGTATTTAATAAATATGTCTGTCGAAACAAAAGACTTAGTTTAATTTGATGGCCTATGATATAAAGAAGAGTGGAGTGGGATTTAAAAGACTATACTCGTATTCTCGGTATCACGGACTGGAACTAGCTTGCAACTGAAGCTGATGCGAGGAGTCTTTTAAATGTAAATGACATTAATCGCTTTTTAATGATATTCTCCCTTACGAGCCTCCATTGCAGGCGAGTGCTTGTTCAACACCGAGAATGCGAATTTATTTCATACTTACTGAGAGTTTTGGATAGCATCGAGCGCATGAAAAACTAGTACGGAAATTTCTTCATACAATCACAATTGCGAAACGACTTTCTCACATGCCGGTAGGAAAAGCATTTCACCCAATCAGAAATCAGCTGTCAAAATGAATCAGTTCGCAGCGCGTTCATGTTGTTGTTGGCTCCTCTTCAATCTTCATTGACGGAAGTTTGTAGAGTTTCCACAAGTTTACTCCAATTTTCTTGCAAATTCATAAACCACAGACAATGGCGGAAAGTTCGAACAACTTTATCGCTTTAGATAAATCCATTAAAAAATACACCCAGGAACAGCAGAACAAAAAAAGACTCAAGAAAAAACCGAACAAGAAAAGTTTTTAAAAAATCCAAATATTCCGTTAGCATTATCGACGACAAAGAATTTTACCAAGCAAGGAAATATCTGGAAAATCGATGCAAACGACTTACAAAAAAGCAAGGCAAGGGAAACAAATCAAACTGTTGACGCCGCTGAGGCGTTGACTGTTGACGAGGTAAACATTTTGTACGAAAAATGCTTACACTAGGTTTTTGAAGAAGCGACAAAGTGCTCGCGCTCAGACAGAATAAAACCATAACTTGACTTTTTTTCTGCCGAATTAAGGTTGAAAATCTGGTTGAGGGTGAAAATCTAAGTAAGTATAAAATAAACAAATTACAACATGGCAAGTGCTTTGTACAGTAATGACGCAGTCGTTGTATCTGTATCAGAAAACTTGTGTGTAAGTACCGTACGCGCGCACTTTCCATGAAGTAATCTATATATTGTCTACTCCGTATTGTCTTACATGATATTTTTTGATTGACTTCCTAAATCCAATTAAGATTATGAAAAGGTTATGACAAACACTGGGATGGATAGAAAAGCCTTTGCCTCAAAGTGTATTTGCTGTTTTCATGATAAACTTAATTAAGCCAAAGATATTCTTTCCCGGCGCTTACCCAGTCAAAGGTAACCTTGTATTTTTGTTGTAAACTTTCATCGTTTGAATTTCTGAAGTGCATGGATTGTGGCAAAAAGAGTTCATGGTGATGTTAATGCGTAAATCGCTCTCGTAGGGATAGTCAACTGCCACGGTTTAACAAGGGATGTAACAGTAATGGTATCGCCCAAATGGCCAATCATTGCCGGGAAACTGTTGCCAGCCTCCTTAATTCTCGGCCCGTATTTATCTCTGATCCGAATGATCAACATCAGGCTATGAGAGATACTGAAGATGCATATTGTCTTGACCTTTGTCACTTTCTCCCAACTGGTGCTTAAAGAATCCTATGGGAACTAATAAGGAGAATTTATATGTTGTCAGCAGCTAAAGAAGCGAGTGATGACCTGCTAGTCAGTTAGAAAGGACTACCATTTTCCTGGAATTCTTTGTTTAGAAATTTATTAGGATGGTAGAACATTGTCACGCTATGAGAAGACTGCTCGGAGTCTATGATCAATGTTTAGTGAAAAGCTGTGTTTCAACGCCACCTAGCTAGTGTCTCTGACATTAGTAGAAGCACAGAACAACGACATCATTAGATATTCCCTCGGGATGTCCCGCCCATGCATCACTGCAGGGTGTCCCCAGGGTTTTTCCAGATTGTTTCGTCAATTAGTAAGGCCGGGTGCTATCTGTATCGCTCCAAAGCGCACCACAAGGACAATAATAGATTGGAATCCTCGACTTTTAAGTTCCATGTTCGAAACAATAACCAGTAGGCGACCGCTACTCTTCAGAAAACTACAAAGTAAAATTAAAAAAGACAACGAAACAAAACCTAAAACAAGCAAGTTCAAAGACCACAGAGTCCACAAACCATTGGTTTTCGTTTCCACTATTTAGCGGCGAAATAAGTTACAAGAATTCCATTAGATCAACTAGAAGTTCTAAGGGCTCTTAAAACGTTCTTGCCGGTCGACACGCATAATCGAGCATGTGACAAATGTGTCAAAATTTACCTGCCATCTTGTCTCAAGGAGGCAGGTTTCTTATTCCAACAACCGCATGGCTTAAGTTTCGTAAGAAAATATTTACCTCTGAAAAGCATTACCAGGAGTCGCTAACTTGCAAGCGTAATCTTTGTGCATCGAAGCAGAAAGAAAAAACCTACGGTCTAACGTTTTATGACATATTTGAAATTGTTGAGACTCTGCACTTTAGTTAGGATATACCGGACTATTCAGCTTCGCATCTTTTCTTCAAGTACATTGACTCGAAAGCAAAGACCTTTTACATCTCGCTCTGAAGAGACAACTTAAAGAACAAAGGTTTACCTTAGTCACATCCATGGGATTGTATTTTTTTTCAATTCAACCTAAGAAACACTGTTTGAATTTGCCGTTTCAACCGTGGAGTTACTGACTGGTTTTGAAGTCAATAACATTGTTATAAGGAACATGGCCCACGATGTCTGGTTGCTAAGGAATACCCTTATGACTTGCCTGTTTCTGATTTGTTTGAGAGGTTAGTAGAAATTTCGAGCCTCTTCTAATTAAGATTGTTGAACATTTGAAGTTTTAAAAACAGTACACTCCAGTTTGTTTACAAGTTATTGATATCTCATTCGTAATCAGATCAGTATTTGATTGAGTTTAACACAAAAAGCTAGAGCGTTGTAAAAAAGATTTTGCTCACGTCTCGCGGTATTTACGCAAGAGTTGGTGTACTGTCAGAAATAGTCAATGGAAGCTTCTAATCCAAATACTTAGGGCGCTTTTTAAACGCCATTTTCATTGGACAAATTTCAGGCAATGTAACAATTTTTACACCTCTTTTTACGGTATCAAAACAATTGAAAACAAAAAAGCATCTCTGCACATCAATACAAGACAAAAGTTAATTTGTACTAGCCGACAAACCCCAATTTTCGAACAGACGACAAACAAAAGTTTATGCTGAAAGTACTCAGCTTGCATGTTACCGCCGCAAAGTGAAATGTGGTAATCTTTATTCATATAATTCTATTTATGCCATTACAACGATATGCATTCTGTCTTTTCTTTTGCCGTTTAGGAACTACATTGGCAACAAATAGAGATCTTTCAACAGACCAGATTGTTTCATCTGATTTCAGAGATCGTAGATTGACTTCAGAGGCGCCAAGCATGCTGATAAGAGACAATTCTTTTAAAGATGAATACCAGAGAATAGATTTTGTTCACGATGGATCAGCGCAGGTACGATCCGCGAACATGACGTTAAAAGATTCGATCGGGAGACTGGGAACTAAAAGGAATGTAAAGAAAAGGATCGAAGGGACTGGTCCGAGGAAAACTCGGATGCGCATCCTAGATCAGTATTTTGTTCATGATCCTCAAATAATGAAGGACAAACCTGGTATCAGAAACGGATCAAACAAGGACGAAGAAGGATCACTACCAGCATTAGTACTAGAAGAATCGAAACCAGGTGTGAAAGGAAGGGATTTTGAAAATCGCAAATTTGGAAAAGAGACCTCAAATATCGACAAATACGGCGCAGCTTCAGTGGAGGGAACAAAGATTGTAAATGCTGCATCGCTTCTCGAGAACTCATCGAGGTCTCATGATTCAAGGTTAACCGAATCACTGAAATACCCGGAACGAAATGTCGAGGATACACAGGGTACCTTGCGTTATTATATTCCAAGTCAAGGAGAACATGAAATTCAAAGGGCAAAGTTTAAACTGCGCTCTCGTTATAGATTCCTGAACTCGCTCATAAGACCACAGTTGGTGGGAATATTGGACGATATAAATGATTTGGATGCCCTCCGAAATCAAGCTAAATCGATAAGCTTGAAAACATTGAAGAATAGTTTCAAATCTGAGTCTAGTGGTAAGCACAACGAGGGAAGTGCGCCGATTGGACAATACCCTCTTAAAGATGTAAAACAAAAAGCTTCCATTGTTAAGGAAAGAAATGAAGGAATTGAATACAGTACCAAGACGGAAAACAAACCGGCGCGATTTAAGGCTAATGACATTTTTCTGCTTGGAGCCCCAGATAAATCGAGCTATTTTGAAAATGTGTTCCTGGCCAATCCAGAACTTTCACACAGTAAATCTGGGTCAGCTATAAGGCCAAAACCACGTTGGGAGAAATATGGAGCAACAACAGCGTTAAAAGAAGGGGAAATTTTAAATTCAGCGTTGCAGAAATTTGGAGACGGCAGCGACACCACTGAGTCAGGACTGGAAGGGTTCGTGCGTCCAGAAGATGACTCGGATTCTAGCGAGAGTGGACTTGGTTCTGATGCAAAATTCAACGCAGCTCTAAGCCTCGCCATCCAATCTGATACCATCGTAGCAATATTTAAATCTTTATTCTCATTTTAAAAAACAGTAACTCCCTCTTCCAAACCATCTTAAGGCAAACACTTTGATATAATAGAACATTCGTCTTGTTCAGAGATACTCTGTATACTGATAACAGAATTTTTCATACTTTATCTGCTAAAATTAAACACTTTTTCCAACCTTGATGTTTTATTTGCCCTTTCTTGGCTTTTTGTTCTGTTTCACTGGAATCCGCGTCTTCATTAACGTCATCCTCATTATCATCATCATCCTCATCTTCCGCAGGGAACTCTTCCAACGTGGGAATCCCGTACTCCTCTAATATCGGATAGTCTATCAAATCTTCCCCTAGTAGTGGGCTGTACTGCTCGAGGTTTCCTTCATCTTCAAAAAGTTCTGTAACAATTCACGTACAAAACAATCTTAAATTAAACCATGAGAACAACCCAAACTTTGCAGGAAACTTTGTTATTTTCAGCTGTTATATACCGAAAGGGGCTCGTTACGTATTTGCTCGATTAGGCAAATCATCGTTGTTTCAAAAGTTGTTACGACAACCACGAATACAGATATTTACGAGCAACTTAAGAACTCAAATGGAAACCATTTGTCATTTTCCTCGGCATTCCCCTTCCCAGGACTTTTCCTAATTCCAAAGAGAAAAGCCCTGGGAACGAGGGTGTTCCTTCGATGATCCCAGAGGTCGCTTTCTGCAGGTTGATTGGTGGGAGCGCCTGACTGCTCCATGGGTAAAATGGACTCATGGGGTACGCGCTTGAAAGCGACTGCTCCCCGGAATACGCCGCTGGAGGTTGTAAGTTTGCAGGACTTGGAGGAGACAAAACCTGAGGCTGGTCCTGCAATTATATAATGTGAGTTTAAAGTTATTTTCATCTTTTAAGGCTTGTACTTTTAAAACAAAGCAAACTAAATGCAGCTCATTACTTGGAGAGAGAGTAACCCGTGATTAGAATATTCTACACCGGAAGTAAGCACGGAGTTAATCCAGCGGAAGTCAGCCGTTTTTTTCTCTCAGTAAAGTGCTGTATCTATAAAACTAGAGCTTTTACAACTGTTTGAAGATACAGTAACAGGATTAGTATTTCTTCTTACAATTAAAAAAATTACTTCAACACAGATAACATCCACGGAGATTGTGCAATTGAAAAGCTACGCAACATTCATCATTTTTCAGACCAGGCTCTACTACAGTGATTAATCCAGGAACAAATAAGGATATTGTAAGTTATATAATCCTTCTTTAATGTTTTATCTTTTGCTAAAACAGAATATACTCGCTCATACTTACATTAAAAGCAGAATAAGGTGAAGCCTCTGGTTTCCCAGATGCAGGGGTCTGAGGACCAGGTTTATTTGTCTCTGGGTAAGGGGCAAAGTTTTGCTGGGGAGCTTGCAGTTTTGGTGGTTCATAATATGGTTGCTGTGGCAACAAGTTGGGAGAATTGGACGGTGAATCAAAGTATCTTGACATAGATGCTAACTTTGGTGCAGCGACAGCCGGGTTGTACGATGCGGTCAGCGGCGCCGACTGTGGCAGAAAACCATTTGATTGGCCAACAGCGGATTCGATAGTATGTACCGGAATTGAGACTGGTTGAGCAGGCGCAACTGGTTGGGCAGGTTCCACTGGCTCATAGGGCATGACTGGTTGAACCGGCGCGACAGGCTTAACAGGTGTGACTGGTTGAGCAGGAGCAACTGGTTGAACCGGTGCCCCTGGTTGAGCAGGAACGGCTGGCCGAGAAAGGGCGAAAGGTTGAACTGGTGTGGCCGGCTGAACTAGAGTGACAGGTTTAGCGGGTGCGACCGGTTGAGCAGGATGTTTTGTGGTAAGACCAGTGTCTTTGCTAGGCGATTGTGGCTTAATTTGAGCCTGCGGTGCTGTTGCCTCATTACTGCTAGAGCCATGCGCATCGGGCTGAACCTTGACAGTACTGACTTGTGACACTGTCGGTTTCTTTGCTGTTGACGGGTTTTCCATATCACTGAACTCCATATCCCCTGGGCTGATATCGTTGTTATCTTCCTCGGGCGAGTAGCTTGCCACCTTATCAGCCTCAGGTTGTACAGACTCCACGTTGTGCTGGACACTGCTCTGGGGTGGAAAGGCTAATACGCCTGCCTGAGGTCCATTGACTGAAAGAAACGAAATGACAATCGATTGGCAAATGGTTATAGTTTGCTGACAACACGTCGATTAAATTTAAGGTAAAGGTTCTTCATTGAAACAACTAAATAATATCATTTTTTCGCTCGTTTTCCCACCAGCGATAGCTTTTTCCCCCGATACCAATAGCATATTTAGAATTTCTGGCTCACAATAAGATTCAGATGCTCTTTAATTTCGAAACAACTTTAGTTGTTGACGCGCCAATCATTCCAGGAATTTTATTTTATATTTTCTAAAGTATCTTTGTAGAAAGGCTAGTAACACTACACACTCACTTGCGTTTATTGGCTGTAGTTCCGTATTGCTCTGGTAACTGGGCTGATATGGAGGGGCCATGTTCGTGGGACCAGCTAAACTAGCCGGCGACAACACACTTGGTGCAGAACCCACACTGGGGGGACTCATCCCTTGGAACATTTGCGGTGGATAACTAGCCGTATATGCTGGCATCATGGGCTGATAAGTCGGTTGTGACACTCCCCCAAAATATCCAGGTGCTTGAGGGTGATATGTAAATGGTTGTCCAAGAACCATTTGCGGTGTTGAAGCGATTTTGTTCTTTTGAGCTGTGTCGAGTTCCTCCTGAGCCCGTTCCTTCGCTAGATACTTAGCGGCTTCGAGTTTGACGATCAATTTTAAAATACTTTCAGCCTCGTTGACATCTTCATCAGCAACTTTTTCGAGTTTGACGAATTTCTGCTTCTTGTCTTTGTCTTTCGTTTGATCGGCAAGTTGTTTGAAGTTTTTTTCCTCGTCTTTGAGTTGCTTCTCTAGTTTCTCGGTTTTTTGTTCGACCGTGGAGGGATTTAATCCAAGCTGGTTTTCTATGTTACTCAGGGCTTTGGCAGCTTTGATTGCTCGTTGTAGCTTCTCGCGGGCGATAACTACAGGGTCATCTGAAGAAGCAAAAACAACATAACATATCAGGTAAATATCTCTTTCTCTTTCACTTCGGTTCAAAATTTATTTTACAGCATTATTTCTATATTTCAGAATCATCATAGCATATTTTTAAACTAATGGTAACACTATTACTTTGACATGGTTTAGCAAATACTTAGCAAGAATGCCACGCTGTCAACAGTGACGTAGCGAAAACACAGAAACACTTTCATGTAATTAAATCAGAGAGTCATAAAAATGCTTTTATTTACAACCAGGTTCTCCCTAGCACTATCATAAGAAATCTAAAGGAAGCAGTAAGGAGAATTTGTATATTGAAATCACCATGATACCTTGAAGAGGGAGCTGCCGCTTTTCGCGTGCGTCGCTTTTAACTTTCGTTGCAGAGGATGTCTTTTGTGCATGCTCATTGTCTGCAAAAGAGACAGCAAGAATAGCTCCCGTAAATATTTATTATTTTCTATATGTAATGGGAGTCCATGTTGTTTCATTAGTAAGACAGTAGAGTAGTAGAGTTTGCGTTAATGGTTATCTGCTAGTAAGGTGAAGGTAAAGTCTGCGTACAAGCCAAGTGGCTCATCAGGCCGGAGCTTATCCCAGTTTCTGTAGCATGAAGCGACTAGGAGTATTTCTACTCCCCCCTGGAAGGGATGCTAGTCCATCGCAGGGTTACCCCAGCACTAAATTTGCCAGTAGACATTCATACCCCTGGGTGGAGAGAGGCACTGTGTCTTGCCCAAGAACACCACATAATGTCCCCTACCCGGCCCGCTCAATCTCGAGTAACGCACATGTTAGCGGTTAGTGATTAGGGTTAATTATGGGAGAGTATTAGGGATAGCTTTTTACTGGGTTCCGCGCTGTTCAGACTTGTTGTCCTGATAATTGCACAATTATGTGCGTTTTTCCATCTGAAATGTGCACCTGTGTCACTGTAACCCTGTGATACCATCGTAGCAATATTTAAATCTTTATTCTCATTTTAAAAAACAGTAACTCCCTCTTCCAAACCATCTTAAGGCAAACACTTTGATATAATAGAACATTCGTCTTGTTCAGAGATACTCTGTATACTGATAACAGAATTTTCATACTTTATCTGCTAAAATTAAACACTTTTTCCAACCTTGATGTTTTATTTGCCCTTTCTTGGCTTTTTGTTCTGTTTCACTGGAATCCGCGTCTTCATTAACGTCATCCTCATTATCATCATCATCCTCATCTTCCGCAGGG
>JAHPZR010032057.1:0-12839 GCA_019787425.1 Platygyra sinensis | reverse complement strand
TAAGGTGGAAGTGAATGCAACGCTACTTCCTTCAAATACGACACACCCCTCAGGATGACACACCTTTGATGCTCAATCTTACAACCCCTCCTACCCCTCCCTCTCTACATAAAATATGGACATTCCGAATTTTCCTCACGGGCATCAGGCTCGTTGTGCAACGCCCACTTTGCTAACTGACTGTGAAGAATTTCTTCAACAAGCCATCCGTAGCATTTTCCGCTCAGTGAATCGGACAATTTTGGTGATTCGCTCGATCAACCATAAAGCTTTGTGTGTTTGTCTTCTTTTAGACCGTAAACTTGAAACTGCTTGTGGAATTAAAATAGCAAATACTTGTAATAACGTCAGATACGTTTGATCGCACGCTTTTAGCAAATCTACTAGTCACTGAAATGAATGAGAAACAATTTTTCAACTTCGTTCACAAATTGAACAACATTGCAGTCAAAAGTTACTTCAAGTCTTGGGAAAAAAACACTATCTTGGAAACAAGCTAAATTTATTCTTGTTCTCGTACATTCTCAGTGCATGTTTTTAAACCTAAACCATAAGAGCGTGTTAAATCACTGAAACCAGAAAACGCCCCTCCTTGATTTTAAAATGGCAACTCTCACTATGACGAGGTCATAAAATAATACAATAACAGTCGTAATAGTATCTAGTATGATACAAATCCTAAGATTCTTCAATAAAGCGGAGAAGCTCATCCGAACGAGAAACCTAACACACCGTCTAAAAGTACGTGTTGTGCTATTTGAGGATCTTGCAAAATGTTATTACTGACAAAGGAAAACTGTCTTAATTGACAGCTGACAAATGGACCAAGATTGTAACTGACGAAAATTAAGTGGTGCATGCTGAGAACCAACAGATGAAAAAGCTAAACATTAGACGCTGACAAGACGATTAGCATTAGTAGTGACCTACCCATGGAAGTTTTATTTTTTCTCCAAATTAGCCTTAGCTAATTTGCGCAGCATATCGCAGGAACAATATCAGTGGTAAATTGGTAAATCCCTTATTCTATCTTCAGGTTCCTTTAGTAAATGGCTGACCTAAACAACACCTGTTTGAATTTCAGAGGAGTGTCGTCGGATCGTTCATTGCCTTGACAAGTCCAATCACTTAGCAATTTGTAAAAACTAGATCTTTCTGTAACGTATCGCTTCCAGACCAAACGAGTTTAATTACCCTGGTGGCTCCTTCTGTTTCTTCAATATAACAAGCTTGCCACTTTGTCTCAAAAATATTTGCAGACTTCAGAACTAGAACTTTTTTACGTGTTTAAAATGCCCTAAATCTAAAAGAATCAGGCATTAAGGAGGCTACATTATTTCCAATCCTTTTTTCAGAGAATAATTTTCTACTGAAACCAATTTTGAAAAGATGTAAACATTCTCTAACCAAAATCATAGTTGAAAGGAAACTGATCAAGTGGACGGCCAAGTGTTTTCAGTTTATTGCTGTGACTACTTGAAAACTTTCATCAGTAAACATGCTTGCAATGAATTACCAAGGATAACGACCTCCACATACAAAAATAGAAGTGTTATTAAATGGAACTGCGAAATCCAATGCTTGGCCAAGCGCGCAATTTAGTTCACCACCGTCTTGGAAGCGAAACCTTTCCAACTGATCAGTATCCTTTTGATAAACTATGTGGCAGAACGTGTCAATTATTGTTCCGCAGCGACTTAAATTGCAGAACGGTACTTACACACGATTAAAAAAACTTAATGCCTCTGGACTATACGAGCATTATCAATCGAAAATCACGACGTATGGGTGAGCAGCCATGATTTTGCCAACACCTCTACACTAAGACTCAATGAAGTGAAATAATCACTTACCCGTAGAAAACCTCAACCGTATGTCATGTTACGACACCAACGAGTGTAAAAGTAGACGTTTGAATCTCAAACCTCAAGAACGCAACCTTTGCTGTAAATCAAAAATTCGATCCCGAACGACTAGAACATTTCTCGACTCTCCGCGCGAGGGTTTTGCCTAAGGATTCTCCATTTTCTTTCCACCTTTGGTGTAAAAATATGAACTCAGAATGTTATATGGGTTGAGATCATCATTCAAATTAACCAATCACAAGGCGAGAGTTAAAAGAGCGCTTTTTAGCTTGTTGATCCGCGGGAATTAGACCAGTCAACCAGAGGAAAACATCACACCTGTTGTTTGAATTGGAAATCTTCAACAAAAATAAGTTTGTTATGAGAACGTTTTTCAAGCGCGTTAAACCATCACTTCAGTTAAGACAGTGAAACGGTCCGCGCGTTTCGACTGTAGCGCAGGGCCGTGATACATTTATTCTGAGCTCTTAACTCGGTACATAAAAATTGTCGAAGTAAATTGTATTGAATGTTTATTTTTTTCATCACCGATGTGAACACATTTTGGTCTCTCCACGCAATTTGTTTGGGGCGAGAATATCTTCTTTTAGTAAAATCCAACTAGTGGTCTATTATCAATGCTGCGTTCTGATTGGTTGAGCTACTAGTAGGCTATTTGTTATAGCCCACTAGTAGCGAAAAGCGCCGGCTTTGAAAACCGAAACAATGGCGGCTGAATCGCTTTAAGTAGCGAAAGATGTTTTGTCTCGATAGTTTTTTTGACCAACTAGTTGGATTTTACTAAAACAATTATTCCTCTCGCCCTCATGGCCTCTGAGTCAATAGCCATTCGCTTCGCCATGGCTATTGATCGAGCCATTCGGCTCGAGGAATAATTGTTAAGTAGCCGAAGGGAGGAGAGGTGGCCAACAGGTTAGCGCGCTCAATCAGGATCAAGTGGTGTGAGTTGGAGCCCTGATTGGCTCATAGCATTGCTGGGTGACCAACCAGGCCCCGGTTGTTCAAAGGCTGGATAACGCTATCCAGCGGATACATCGCTATCCAGTGGATAAGTGTTAACAAAACAAACCACGCTATCCACTGGATAGTGATTTATCCGCTGCATAGCGTTATCCAGCCTTTGAACAACCGGGGCCAGGTGTATAGATGTGTTCTCGGCCAACTTAATGCCGAGTGATATCCTACAGATGGACTAGCATCTGATCCGGGGGAGAGCCTGTCTTTTTATGCTGGCCTAAGAACCAACAAAACGCTTCAGTGACAAGTTCAGACCTCGCGCAGGACGGTCTCCTGTCGCCATGCAGGACACCACTGCAGCTATTTCAACCCCTCGGAATCGTGAAAAATTATGTTTTGTACTGTTCTTGACCATATGCATGTTATAGGCATAACGGCAGATCAGCATTGTTCACTTCAGGCTTGATTTGGCATAAATGAAACTTCCTTCTTCTACGCAAATATAATTTGAAATTCCAACTTCCTGAAGCTAAATTATGACACACCTTAACTGATGTTTATCGGGGAAACTGGCACAAGGCAGGAGTATACTTTTCCAGTGGCTGATGTAATAAGTGCCCAATTGAAGGTATTTATAACAGTTTGTGCAAACGCGAACTTCTTACCTGTCAATCAGAATTGAAAACTTCGTGGAGTCAAGGTTCTGCGCCATTTGGTTTTGGCAAGTGGATTGTCCGCGTGATCAGGTTGAAAAAAAAAACAACAGCAGCTTTTATTTTAAGTCGGGTGCTTCTAAGTGCCGTTGTTATTGTGTTACTAGGAAACTTAAGCAAACCACTACGGCAACGGCGATGAGAGTGCTACCAAACAAAAGGTTTAATGAGCAGAACAATTGCTGTACACGTGCGTTAAAAATCTTTGTACATTTCTTTGTGAAATGACTAAATTCCGCGTGTTTTGGAACACGAGAACGGCGGCGGCTAATTTTTCGTATTTTAATTTGGAATTCAACGCTGGCATTACACATTAAGCTTGAGTAACGAGAACTAGGCGGACTGAACATATCTATACAGCAGCGAAATTCCAAGGTAAAATATAAATTCATTTTTTCCTTGAAGTCGTCTCTGGCGTCAACGTCGTCATTGCGTAAGGTCCCTAGTAACTTTCTAGCTGCCTATAACAAGGTCTTTCGCACAAGCTGTACTTTCCTCATAAAAGCAGCCATGTCAATAAGTGCAAAATACCCGTCGAAAGTAAGGAGAAAAGGAGTAACTTAGGAAGCCAACGATAGAGGAAAACCACTGTTTCCCGGCTGTAAAGCATCTGCCGCCTTACAGGGACAGATCTGTACTTGGATGGCACAGACTCTGATCGCCAATGGCAATGCAGCCTATGCAGTCAGAAGAGATCTCGGTTGTAGTAAGAGTGGCACCCAGTCCTTGGAATCTTGTTCTAGCTCTTTTTATTCGGCGAGCTAGGAACTGGACTCAGTTACAAATCGGTTGCCAAGCAACATTATGTGCTTGAACTTCAAAAAGAGGTGTGCATTTGAATTCTCAGTAGCCCGCTATGCGAACATGCTGCCAGACGGTGCACAGATGTTTCCTGGGCTCAGTCATACGCATTCAGCGTAGCTTCACGGTCTTATCTTATCTTTATTTTACTCTCTCGGTTAGCAGTTTCATTACACAAAGCCCGTCTAGCCTGAGCTGATGGTTGAGAATCCTTACAGTTTCTTATTAAACTAATCCAGTAGTTCTTTGCAGTCTGATAAACAACTCTATAGAGGTAACAGAACGTATTTGACTCCATGAGCAATACATTTCTCACACACCGCATTTATTTTCTATTTGCATGAGCCGTTTGTCCTACCGTTTTTATTTCTTTTAACAGAGGTAAGCATATTAAACTAAAGCTACTCATCAAATTAAAAAAAAATTAAATTCTATGGCTCACCCACTTGTAAAATTAATAAAGGTTTGTCCATCATTTGGTTAAAAAAATTTAACGACATCGTCTACAAAACACATAATATTCATCTTCTTTTAGATGAAACCAAGCATTTTCCATCGTGGATACAAAGCTCCAGTGTTTTTAAAGCCAAGAAACATTGGCATTTATATAGCTTATTGTATTTATCTATTGTCCGTTTCTTAGAGGCAATAACCCCATCTTTGTTTTAATTTTTTCACTGTTTAGTTGGAGTTTGTTGCTGGTTTTTTTCCTGTCGTTATCCTTGTCTTTGCTGGGTTATTTTGCTGTAGTTCCATCACCCTTTTGTTTCCAGATCTGTTTTCCTTCAATTTGAAAACCAAATCCAAGTTTGTTATCTTCTTTCTGCCAGTCTTCAATTTCCCAATCATGTTACGTTTGTAGGGTATGACAGGTTTGATGGCATCCTCGTTGATTGTGTTCAGCGGTATCTTAGGTCCCCTGGGTTGAGTTGTCAGTTGGGATGTGGTTTTTCCGCCAGGAATCAGACCGGAAATCGCTTTTATTGCGTTTTCTCCAGCTTTTTTGAAAAATTCTATAATGTCTCTTGACTTCCGTAGCTGTGCTGATGCTAAAAGAATAAAGCAATTATAAAATAAGCTACTAAAACATTTTTTTGCAAATTTAGAGTGGCTCCAAACAGCTTCAGTATAATTCGGTATAATTCTTCAAGTTTCGAAAAACTATTTACAACTGTTTATTAAAATTAGGCAATGAAAAATGGGGTGAGGTACAAGACCTCATGGTTAAAATCAAGACATCGTGCTGTTGTTATCATGATATCCTGTTATTCAAGAAGAAGTCATAAACTTGTTTTAATTAATTGTCCATTAGTTTGAGGTAATATTGGATAAAGAAAAACATTATCATTCCATCAAAGTGCGAGATCTGAAAAGTACTGGGGTCTCTTATCAACCAACTTATCAACGTGAATAGGTCACTTAGCATTTGATTGCTCTGTTATCTGGCCTTTGAATGCAAGCGAGGCTGGAGGTGACCTTGCTTTGATACAAACCTCTCTGCTTTTCTCATTTAATTGTAATCTAGTCAGCATTAGAACAACTTGATATACAAAACAAAGACAGTGAGGTCTTCATCAAAACAGGTCACCTTCAGTCTCGCTGCCATTCAAAGACGAGGTTACTGAGCAGAGAACTGTAAAATGGTTTATTGTAATCGTGAGTGACTCCTTCCTGGGAAGGGATAACAACTCCCAACATAAGGACTGTATGCATGGCCAAACACCACGTGACATCCGTAATCAGTATCAAGCTTAAAGAACTAATTAGAGAACCGCGCCCTGCAGCCTTTGATGAAATAGCAGTTTACAAGCGGCGCGCGATAAAACAAAATCACGCTATTGATTGTTTTGCAAGCAATAACAATGACTTCAAAGAGTCAAATTAGGAGATGAAATTGTTTTACGCTAAGCTTCATTGTCTTCTTGTCATGGCGAGCAGGTGTTACAGGTAACAACGACAAATGAACGCCAAAGCTTCCAGGACTCCCTTGTCAAATAATGATAAATCACAAAAACAATTTGTTGTGGTATTTACCACGGCACAGACTACTAGACAAAGCAAACAAAGAATGAACAATTCTACCTTGAATATGTAGTTCCACTGATAAACCCATTAAGAGTAGAATCAGAAACATAGCTAGCCACAACTGGGAGAGGCTAACAGCAGGTCCCACATGTGTTGTTCACTGTTGCAAGAATTGAAACACTTTGAATCATTGCTGGCAAATCTATGCGTCTCCTTCAATTTCTTTAAAGGCCAAGCTAAGATTATCTCTCCTCAAAATAAACTATCAGGTGAAGTTCTTGAGTGTCGAGTGCAATAAACATGTCAGAGAATAAGCTGCTTATTTACCTATTCACATGTAATGTGACGTCGACACGTATAAATATTTGACCACTGGCAAGTCACAACAATTGTTTGCTTAGTTTTGCAAATTTATTTTCTTTTATTTAGTCCCTAAAGGGTACATAACATTGCGAAAGTTTTCATAACTTAAATGAGACACTAAATTCGAAAACTATAATATGTCGTTAGAATAATGAAGATTAAGAGTGGAGTACAAATGACTGCTTAAGGTTTAAACAAACACACTTGGAGATGAAGACTTGTTTAACCTGTCATTCGCCAACAAGAAATTATGATGTATTTTATGATCGCATGTTGCACCACTTGGCTGTCACTGAGAGGTGCAGGAAATGAAGAGGTTATGATGCTACTCACTAAGTTTGTTTTCATATTTCTTAACTCCTATCTTGGGTCACGTGTTAGTAGCTGTAAACAGGACTTCGCTCTACCGCGCGTGTCTGGGATATGGATGTTCCACAATGATCGACAGGCAAAGTATGTTTTGATTCCGAAGGGTTGTCAGAAGTGAACTTATGTTCTGGTGGATGGACTTGATCTACCTCAAACTCCCCTCTTCCCGAAAGACAGAGAAACACTTCTAGTTTTGGGATTTGGTCAGTTGAAGCTAAAATAGTTTGTTCAAAAACTGCTCCACTGCTCCTTCAGTGTGCTCTGAAGTCATCTTCTCAACATCACTTGGCTTTATCCCGAATTTCTCACCAATAGCTTTGGCAAGAGACGCTGCCTTCTTCAGGGAAGAGTTAACCTCTTCAAACACTTGTCGAAGCCTGTTCTGAGTTTCACAGTGAGCAAGGAGTGCTTGAGCGACTTTAAACTTCAATGTGTTAGTTTTCTGGATCTTTTCCTTTAAAATGTCAATCCTGCTCGCCCCAGGACTTTTCTGTTTGACCTGAGAATCTTTCCCTTGTTTTACTTCAGGTTTCTGAGGAGCATGCGCTGCTCTGTCCTCTTGGTGTTCGGTGACCACTAGAGCTTTCGGGATTTCTTTGGGCTTATCGTTTGCGACCGCTGAACTGTTTTGATTAATTACCTTCTTCGTTACGTTAGGCGCCATTGCTTTCAACTGATGTTGGAGTGATTCTGTTTGCACTTGCACTTGAGGTTTCTCTTTGGTCATCTTAATTTCATTTGTGTGTGGATCTTTATTTTGAGCTGCTTGAAGCTTTGCTGTAGTTTTTAAGGCTTGTACGCTTGCTGGGCTTTTCAGCTGACTAGCGTTTATTTTTACTACTTTTACACCTTGCGCTGGTTTATCTTTCGAATTTAAAGCTTTTTCCTTTGAGTCCTTTGTCAGCGCAGTTTGTTCAGCAGCTGCTGGTTTCAAACTAACTTTCTTTTCTGCTTTTTTTTGGGACAAATCTTCAACAGGAGATTTTGGTTTTTCAATGACCTTTTTCGGAGAAGTAGCTTTTTCAATATGAGGGGCGACTTTGGATGTTTCCGCACTCTTTCCAGCATCGTTCTTCTCGATCTTATCTTCTACTTTATTAAAATCTTTGCTCTTTACCTCTTTTCGTACATTCTTGGGCGTGTCTTTCTGAGGTTGTACAACTACCTTTGCATGTTGTTCCGTCGCATTTTTATGACTTTGGTTCTTCTTAAGGTGAGCTGGCTCGATCTGTGTTTGTTTAGCATCATTTTTGGCTGATTTCTGGCTTGAAGGACTGTGAATGTCTGTTGGTTTTTGTGATTTCTCTGTTGTTTTATCTTTGACTATTTTCTCTGCTGTTTTAACCTTGCCTGTCATCTTTGTTGTATGATCTTTGACCATTTTCTCTGCTTCTTTATCTTTGACAACTTTATGCGACAAAACAGTTTGCTTGGAATTCTTTTGATGTGATTTGGCTTGCTTCTGCAACAATCTCATTTTCTCTAAATGTGTGGACGTTTTGGCTTTTTTTGGCGCAAGTTCCTTTAACTCTTTTACAATCTTTTCATCTTTATGGGTCTTCATCTTCTTTTTAGCAATCTCTTTCGCAGCCTGTTTTCTTTGAATATTGTCCATGACTTTCCAGTATTTATCCAAACCTTTAAGATGAAAATATTTACGCAAAACACTTCGAGGCATCTTTGACAGTATTGCTAGAACGCGCTTATGCTTCTTTGTCAACTTTCTGCGAATCCCTTGTTTGGCGTTCAAAGACCTCGACTGATCTTTCCCTTTTGCTGTTTGTGGCTTGGCGATGTCAGATTTCTTGCTGCCCGTCTCGATAGTTGGCTGCTCGGTTGCAGCCATGAATTCAACAAGCGCTCTGTACGCTTTCTCGGGACTCCAGTTTGCTCTTTGTGATACTTTGCTCTGGCGTCAACTCCAATCAATGCTTTAACCAGGTTTTCCTTACTTAACTCGTCACTGTTTGTTTTATGCTTTTGTTTTTTATCCTGATGCTTGGAAACTTGTTTAAGTTTCAAAGCTTTTTTCTTGTCATGTACCTTTTTGTTTGTAGTTCCTTTCGTTACTTGTTGTTTGTCTCTCTGTAACCCATGTTTCTTTGACAAATGATGGGACTCTTTAGACATCCTTTCGTCTTTTCTTTTCTTCTCAGGAGAATTCTTCTTTTTCTTGTGATCATCTTCATGTTTACCGGCATCTCTTCGCACGATTAATCGGCCGATATTCGATAACAAGTTCGTATCTGTTCGCACATCTTCGTCGTCCTCATCGTCAGATCTTCGGGACCGGTAGTGCGCTTGCTCGTCCTCCGTCACCGAACTTCCGCTTTCTTGAATCAGCCATTGGTTGATCTCGTTAGCGAGTATTTTGGATTCCCTTTCTGCTTCCTCTACAAGCTGTTCAAGTCTTCGCGTTGCATCAAGACTGCCTAGAAAATAAAAAATGGGTTGGTAAATGCCTTTCAACGACTTGAACTATCACCTGATTTTGGCTTATATGCACAGCAGAGTGTGGTGTTTGGATCCCTGCTAAATTTCAAATACCAGCGGAATACTCTTTCTTCCTTCCATCACATTTAATTTACATCACGTGCACTTCAAATGTTAACATTACGAAAGAAAGATCATGAAAAGCGCGGGGAAAACGCGCGCGCCTGGGGACGATTCAAAACGAAGGCAACAGGTTTGAGTTTGTAGACTGAACATGAAGCACGAGTTTGCAGATAACGTTTATTGATTATCGATCCCCGGTGACAAAATAAAATATAAAAACTATTTTCTTAAAATAGTCTAACCTATCCAAGTTTACCTTCAGTCAGCTGCAGAAGGGCTCCGACAACGAAGACTAAGGTCAAGTGGAAGACTAAGTTGTAGCTCGGCTTCATGATCTTGCATGCTGTAATAACAAACAGACAAACAAAGATAAGCATGGCCGTACACGGTATAGCTGTCAGTAACAAATGCACCGCATGTTAACCGACTTTCGATTACTCACTATTTACTGCGAATTGTTTTTCTTTAATTATTACTGCAGTTCTTAATCGGCTCGACTTCTGTTCAGTTTCCCTTGTCGGATGTTGCTCGATTTTTCGCCGACGTCATTTCTTTCTATGTGTGTGTATACTTTCGCCGAAAGGTGACTTGCGATCAGGCGTTCTTTTACTTTTTCTCGGAGGAATAAAAGAACTATAAAATCGGTTTAAGCAGCAACCGGAACGATGATCCTGCTGGTATACGTTGGATCAATGTAGTGATCTAATCGGCTTCACAAATTAAATGAAGAATAATATTCTTCAATAAAAGAACGTCTGATCGCAGGTTATTCAAAACGCCTTGAAATCTTCTGCGCAAGGTTAAATGTGAGGAAAGATGGGTAGGCTAGGCCGGAGTTCCAATTCTCTAACTTGGCATCGTTACTCTTGCCACTTGTTGTCTCTCAGCGTAATGCACGACCAATTACCCATCAGTCAAAGAGGAACAAAATTGGCCACACCCACCATATTTAAAAATTTCAATGTATCGATTCTTTCCATGAATAAAAATTTGTTAGGCTGAAAAATTATAAGAAAATAACGCAACGATGTAGTAATATTGATTTCTATCCATCAAAAAGATAGATTAAATAAATATTATGAACATTCTTTACTACAAAAGGAAACTATTGTAGCGCGTTGCTTTAAAATTTTACTGGATATTTCAAGTATATAATATTTCCTTTCAGTTAGCTGCCACGATCGATAATAACCATTATTGACACTCTTTAACAATGTTTTTGACTGAAACAAAAAGAATAATGGCTTCAATTCATTAATTACTTGCAAATATTTAGTCATTAAGTTTCTGTTAAGTGAGCGGTCAAGCATCTGGGCGGGGCGGAAACACCCGCCCTAAGAGGTTTAACACAGCTAAGTAATATTATTCTCAAAATACCTTTTGTTACAAGATATCCAAACTATACCCATGCCAGGGTTCCTAAACTGATGCCATTCTCAAGTAAAACAAAAACTCATTTTTTAGACTCACGAATCGTAAATTACACAAGCGAGAAACCACAGGAGGCTCTCGATTTTAGACAACAAAAAATTCAACCAGTGAACTTTCATAGCTACAAGACATTCATCATAAATTTTCGTTAACACTAACTCTACATGGCAAGAATTTTTTCGCAATGCAGTCCAGTGCGAGATGTTCCAGTTTAATACAATTTCAAGCCGTGTATAACTGCTACATAAACTTACCTCCGAGACCAACCCTTCTTTGTTCTATCCAACTTTTGTTAACGCGCTTATGGGACAGACTTTTTCTTTCACATACCGGCAGAAATCGCAACCCCGGAACGACCCGCACTTCTAAGAACAAAAGCCTTTCCAAACTTAAAGGGACTGTTGCAGTTATTGACGGAATTTTACACCAAATTTCAGGTAGAGAATCTCCTTGTTCGGCAACATACAGTCAGGGTACCTGTTAAACGAGTGATTAACTATTCATGTTGCCGTGACATGTTTAGTGACCCGGGCTGAGTTTGTGTGTTCACTTGCCGATTGTGGATGTGATGTGTGTGTTCCATTGTTAGGTTGTGTCAAGCCGGTCAAGAGCCACATTTATAGAAAACAAGTGCCTGCAGTTCAGTGATAATTTAGCACATTGGATAGACAAGAAGCGCTAAATTTCAATCAGGTATTTTTTTACAATCAAGGTACTGATAGAACGTACAACTTTTCGAAACTCGCTGGCTATCTCAGCGCAACACATTCTTTGCAAAATAAACTAAAGTTCTTGTTTCTGATTTGTTCTGTTGTGTTAATGACCGCCCAGTTCCTCCTAGTTTTTTGTTGTTTTGATTTATCTCTTTTAACAGTGTTCTGTGGACACAGCAAGAACACGAAACATTGTAGCCGGATAACGCCGTTAATTCTCTCGGAGTCTTTTCACACCTACTCAAATGGTTTTCTCTTACAAATAGAACTAGCGGATTAATTTGCATTATAATCCATCAAATATTTCCGAGTGATATTCCCCAATTTTCAAAACTGCGCGTGTTGCGAAAAATATTTGAAGGTTTATAAACACAATAGCCTCCATTTGGCGCGAAAATATGCTCGGAACATTTGTCCTTGGACATCATCTGTTCCTCCACGCTCTGTTCGCATCTCGGAACAGATAATGTCCGTGGACAATTTCGCGCCAAATGGAGGCTATTGTTCATATAGTTTCCAAGCAAATTCAGTCATGCTCAGTGTGGCCTGCTCAATGAACTTAATCATTTAAACAGTTTGCTATTAAAGTTATCACGTGAGAACATTTAAATGTTAAGGAGAAATAAAACTTAGACAATAAAGAATCCGATTTCTCTATTTTATTTTCGTAATTTCCGTCATAGCTCGTTGCAGCGATGGAAACGAGGGGGACTCCGGTTGCACTACTGACTGGAGTTAAAACGTAAGGATTGATTTAGGCCTTCGGGATAAGGCTCTTGTTCGGGACTTGGGGTGGGTGCTTATTATTTTCACTTTCAAAAATATGTACCTGAGTATACAAACCAAATTCTTCTCAACCTGATATTATGAGTGCTAATAATGGGCTTATTTTTGTAGATTCACCTTCCAGGTAGCCATTTTCGGGACACTGACAGAACATTTCTTGACGACTGAATACGCGCAGCGAGATGACAAAAACGATGATGGTCGATAATTAGACAGTGGGTCTGTAAATCAGGTTCTAAGGGTTCCCAAAGTTTTCACAA
>JAHPZR010032053.1:20000-37402 GCA_019787425.1 Platygyra sinensis | reverse complement strand
AAGATTATTAATCCTCATTAGAAATCTTGAGCTCAGTCTATATATTAGGCCTTCTGCTGAGAGCATTTGCTGTTTAGACCGTACTTCACTCGCTCCATTTAGTATTTAAATTTTGTCGGTTCAATCTTCTTAGCTTCTGACCTCAACAATTTTCTTAGAGCAAGTAGTCCAAGTAGATGCCACTATAAGAAACCGTGGTGGGAACTAAGAAAGCTGTCAAGGCTAAAACGCTATTTTTCTAGCAGTTACCCTCTCCCTGGTCCTAGAAGTCCAGTTTTCTTGCTGTCTTTAAGCCTCAAGCTCGAGTGGGATGCAAAACTACACCTGATGACCAAACACATTTATCTCGGGGGTGGGGTGACGGATAGACTCCCAAACGTCGAGACGCTCGTCCGAAAATTTGAAGGAGACTACTCTGGGCGTGGTTCGAGTTTTATTCAACTCCTAAAAGATGCCACTTAAAAAACGGAATTCGCTCGATAACCAGCCGGTGTTCAGGAAAGAAGCACCCTTGAGGATACTTGAAAGCTAGAAATGTGGCGTTTCGATATCAACATCCTAACTGAGACCAGGAGGGCGTTTAAAAGAGAAACATATGTTTCTGTAAATACGTTCTCGTAGATCGAGCTCAGTTTCAGACTCAAGTGTCAATGAAGCTATGACCCATTCTCACACCAAACGAAAGACCGTGGTTGTCCGGTACATTTCTAAACACCGAGAAGAGAGTTAACCATGCCACGCATAACGCAGTATATTTGTTGACCTTCGAACTGTTTGGAAATGTGATTAAGTACTGTTGATATATCTTCTCAATCAAACTAAAACTGAGGAGAAAACAGGGAAATAAAATCGCTAAACAGCTTACTAACTCAAGCATGCATAGATACATACAACCTTTGTGAAAATTATGAAACATTTGGTGTCTCCAGACCTTTAATTGGCGCCAAAAATGGGTCGCCCGCGCTTGACAACTCACTCTTCGATCGCTGTCGCCCGGCCCGGTAGGATAATATTTGTATCATTTGGACAATTTGAACAAAATATCTGTTTCTCGTCAAATTAAACCCAGAATCTTTAAGTTGAGAATTAGAAGAAGCTCAAGCAAGTTAGAATTGTCTTTGTTTTATGCTGTGCTGTGAAGAAAAAGGCTATTGTCGTTTCGGTACGGACAGCTAATTTTTGACGGCCTCTCGTACTGCATGCAAGGTGAAAGAACTGAAAAAGACTGAAAGGAAAGTGCTGACTGTACAGGGCTAGATGGAAAACGCAGAGCCGGGGTGCCGGGTTCCTCGGCTCTCGGGTCTCGGGATTTGTGGAACTGTGACACGGGATCCCGCATTTTCTCGCCAAAATATGAATTCTCGTGACACGGCCAGCTTTGGGATGGCGATGACCTGGACACTAGTTTTCTCACTTTGAAAAGAATTCACCCCAACCTGAAATCAAAGTACATCTAGAATTCTGCTTCAACCTTCGCCGTGTTTTGCTTGATTTTCAGTCGTTTACTGAAAAACCTGTTTTTGAGTCTGCTTTTGCTCATCTTTTAACGTTGTTTTTATCATATTTATTTATCATAGAAGAACATTTCTGTTTACTATTTTAAATATCTCTTCGTTCCAGAGATGTTCAAGGTTTTTAAAATATGTAAAATTAACCAAGTAATGACGTCTTACACTCAACCAAATATTGTAAGTCAATCAACTTGTAAGATTCTTTTAAGTGTGTCCCACAATACAAGCTTAACAAATATCATGACAGCATACTGGCTTTAATTTTCTGTCCATAAACTAGACAATGTTGGTTAATAGTGGCTTGCTTGACTTCTCGAACTTTAAGGTCAGCGGTAGGTTTCTTTATAGTTCGATTATTGCTGGTCAGTTTCATTTGCAAGCTTGGTGGTTCCTAAAGGAGCCTTTTTCTGTTTGTGGGTTTTATTGACTTTTTCAGTTCCCACGAGTCGGGGCTTCAGCGGCTGTGCGGTGGTCTTCTCTCCTCTCTCATACTTCTCCCAGCTTTTGAATCGAGCCTTGCCTGAAGGTTTCGGTGCTGCTTCCGCTGGACCCTCTTCAGTTTTCTGTCCGCCGGTGAAAAGGTTGATGGTGAAAGCTATAAGTCTCGCCTCTCTAACCAGAAGTTCCATTAAGCGGTACAGTGATAATCCACACTCCCCACTCGCACGACGATTGAGAGCATTGTGCCAACGCTCGATGCCGTCATGTGTTCCAATGGCATGCTTATGGACTCTCCAGTTCTTTGGTGGGAAAATCGTATGGATGAAATTTTGAATTTCGCTGCATTTTCAGATGATTACATTTTAGCCCTTTCCTGATGATACAGGTGGTCCGCGGTAGGTTGATCCTTCCTCCGACATTGCTAGTACACGAGTGTCATCAACATCACTCGCCACTGAAGAGATGTAGTTGGGCAAATGTTTAGCAATCTTTATTTAAACCCAGAGAGCTCCTACTAATTATGATTAATTCCCTACACGAAAAGCCTCCGCCCGAAAGGAGTAAATTTTCCCGACTTCAGGTCGGGTATATGAAAGGCTAGAGATTTCACAAGTTGAGACGCTTGAAAGGTAGGGAAATCGAGATCTGTCCTTTATTTACCGGTAATAGGGACTTAAATTAAAATATTTTGAACAGATGTACCTTACGGCCGAATCATCGAATTTATTAAGCACCACACAATATCGCCTAGAATGTTTCAAATGTACCCATGGTACCTATTAGAAGACCTATAAGGGGTATCTTTTTGTGTACGGGAGGGGTACCTTTTCTGTCAAAATGGTATACAAAAGGTTATGGGGCAAAACCTCTATGTATAAAACTTTGTAGAGTACAGCCCTCGGATTCCGAGGGATCACCAGGACCAGGAGCCCATCCATTACTAGGAGCCTGCAAATCTCATAATAAGCCAATACAACTACATTAGAACAGTCTATTTTTAGATATTTTTTCCCGCGAAATATGTCAGTTCCATTTCCACGAGCACGCTTCGGTGAGGATAAAATAATGCAGCTTCACGTAAACATGTCGACATCACATGTCAACATAAGTCCGTGCTTGAGATTGCTATTGATCACTGAGGTTCCTGTGGGGATCTGAATAGCGAAGCGCACGAAGTCTAAAAATAGAATGCAAATCACTGAATTCCCCGCGAGACTCAGTCGACATAAGCTTGTTCTGAGGGAAATACAGGGAATATAAGCGAAATTTTTGTTTCAGAAGTGTTTTAGGAACACTGGCTTTTGCCGTTAAAGAAATCTTCAAAATCATCCACCATTCCAGTTTGTTTGTTTGAGTCTTCTCTGAGTCATGACGTCACTCGCGCGCTTCGCTATTCGAGATAAATTCAAGCTAAAAATAGATTGGTTTGTGAAAACGCCCTGACAAGAATATGGGGTAGATGCAGGCTCCTGGTGATGGGCTCTTGCCAGGACTTGATCTCGTTCAATGGAACGTACCATCGATCATTGGCAAGATTAAAGATCAGCAAAGATTCACCTACATAAATTCAATATCGTTGTAAGGGAGTCAAGAAACTCGCCGTCTGCTTAACCAATGATATAAAAACAAGACACACAGCTTGATGTTTTCGTAATTAAGCATGCTTTTATTGAATAAAAATTTACTGGCAACCGAATAGAAAATCCAATAGGAACATAGAGTGAAGAGAATGAAAAGTGTACTCGCAGTGCGCAATTTCTCTGCTGTTCGTCCAGCGATAAGTTCATAATGACAACAAATGGCGTATTGTCTTAGCTTTGTTAGTTGGGAATTTCCCTGGTCTAGTTTTAACCCCGCAAGGGGAATCACATACAGTAGCGATAAGGGGGCGGGGGGAGTGGGGGTGAGGTCGCAGTACCTTTTAGAGGGTAAAAGTCATGGCATGCTACCTACCACTATACCATACGTTTAATTGTAGAATGTCAAGACTTCTGTTTACTTAACAGTTGCAGTGGAACCCGGTTAAAACAGAGACAAAGGGGACATACCAAAGTATCCGTTGTCCGTATTAACGAGCGTCAGTAAAAAGCGGGTTAATTTTATAGGAGGGTGTGAATGGGGTTAACCGACTAGCGACAAAGGGCTAGAAAATATTACTGATTACCGACTAGCGACAAAAATTAACTGGGAATTACCGACAGCCGACAAGGGTCGAAAATTTTAACTGACAACCGACAAATAATGAAATTTTAACCGACAACCGACCTGTGCCCCCCCCCCCCCCTCCCTCCCTTTTTAGACCCTGTTATATGCGCTTTTCGTCGGGACAAACGAGCATTCTCGTCTCCATAGGCCACGCTCCTTTTGGTGAGGACCAAGATATCGCGACTTCTGTATTCCAGTTGTCTGTATGGCTTAAAGATGGAAAAAAGACGGTACGAACGACTTTTCCGCTAACAACTGCTTCTTTCTATGAGAACGCGAGAAGGCCATTCTGGTATCTTTTTCACTGGAAGGATCTCTTTAAATTTTCTGAACATCATCCTTATCAATTTTACATAGCAGCCCTGTTACTTCCCCTCCAATTTGAGTAGGGTTAAACGAAGGTTCAATTTTAAAATTAAACTAAACCTCTTAACTTAACCAGGACTATTAGCCATAGCTCGAGCAAACAAAATTCAAATTCTAAACTTCTTAATGTATCATTTTTTTTCTTGATCTTTTTTACTCTTCCTCTTCTGAAGTGAAGGGATCTGTGGATTCAATGTTTAAGAGATTATTCATTGAAAAATTATATGAATGTGTTACTAGGAAATGAAATCATTTTAGTAGATATTAAGAATAGTATTGCAAAAATCAAAAGCAGAGTGAGTGATACGTTGGCCGAATGGTTGCTGCCCGGCATGGAATCTGAGTCGAGAGCACTCTCGTCCCCAGAGGCCCGCGTTAACTTTGGTCAACACCAAGATATCGCGACCTCTGGGAGGGTCCAACACCGGAAGTCCGCGATTCACGGACTTCCTGTCACTCTGCGCATGCTCAGAGTTAAGTCTGGCAAATCTGATTGGTTGAGAACACGAAACGATTACTCTGCGCATGTTCAGAAAATTGGGCCTTCCAAGAGGTCGTGCTTGGTTAATATGAATCATTACTTACCACAAGGTGCTTGGTCAGCGGTAACCTGCTACAATTCCTCCCTTGCGATGGTCTGCTATTGCCAACAGCTCTCCGTTTTCTCTTACAACAAGCTGAACCACACCAATCATTTGTTTCGGTGTTGCTTAACGGATTAAAAAACAAAACATCAAAACCATTGCTACCTCAACTCAAGCATTTCAAAATATTTGTCCGCCCCGTAAAGAGACGTATGAGGAGTTTTGAGACTTTCTTCACAAATGAGGGCATCTCTATATCTTCAAATTTACTTTTTCCCCCGTGTTTCACTTGATCTATTTTTCAGTCGCTTCTGATTAATTAAGAACTGGTTACATCAAGTTATAGCCGGCTTGTGTTTGTAGCCGATATAATGCACGCTATGACTGGCTAACTTAAGGGCATTATTCGCCCGTAATGCCCACGGGCCGATCACAGACCAAGAAAGACAAAGCAAAAAGCCATATAGTAAACAACTTATTAACCTCACACGTTCGCTCTTTACCGGAAAATTTCAGAACTAGGCATCGCCATATTAACCTCCCTAGGGCTTGGTCTATACGGCAAGTTCTTTGTTTGAAATTTTCCCGTAATTTCCTAACTGTACTTGTGAATAAGGTGCTATCATTGGTGATGCGTAGCATGGACGAGGCCTTACTTCGTTATATAGCTTTTCATTTTGATGTAAATTATTCCTTGGAAAAAAATCATTCACCTGTAAATAATGTGGTATCATCCGTGATTCTCTTGTGTCCATATCGCTTTAGTCCTTTGATGAACTTCTTTGGAAAGTTTGGTTCAACTAAGACCATGTTAGGAAACAGCTGACTATGAAGACGAGGTTTAGATACAGCGTCTTTCAGATTTTCTCCAAACCAGAAATAATTCATCAATACCTGCAGAACATAAGAACAGATATAGAAAGTTTTCAATGGCTTGGTGACAGTTTCCACAGACCTATGAAGAGGAAAAAGTATGCTAGTCAGTCGATGGTTTTGTCTTAATCTTTTGAGCACTTAACCAAAACAAGTTTATTTAGCCTCTAAACATGACCGAAAAACATACTTGTCAGAGCGAAGGGCGCAGCTAGGGCGACCGGGAACCTACAACAGGTGGCGAAAACGATGGAGGTCGACATGACAATCTTGTGAGTACCCTCACTTCGACACAGTGTCACCCCCCTTTGACAAATTCTGGCTAACCCCCTTCCGCCCCCTGCGCGCTGTATAGTCAGAGTCGGATACCACTTCCCCCAACTAGGCCTATTTCTCGGGCCTTCTATTTTACCTGTATGGTTCGAAAAGAATAAGGCTATTTATTTACCTGTGCCAAAGTAGTTGCAATGTATTTTCCTCCAGCGGCTCCGAAAACCATTTTCACATTCCCAGCTTCATCCAGGATGATGGAAGGTGAAGCCATCGACAAGGGCCGCTTGCGCGGAATGAAGGAATCGGGCTCCAAATGATATTCAGTAACCCACATGTTAACGGCATCTAAGAGTTGATCGTTGTAGATTATTCCGAGCTCTTTGCTGCGAATTTTGGCACCAAAACTGCGAAACGAAACAAAACGATTTTTCCTCAAAACAATTGTAATATTCTTTTCTTTTTCTGTAACAAGAAACACGATATCAACGCACAAATGAAAGGCCGTTTCGTTCTTGTCTGCGGATGGAGCCCCAGTTTTGACTATTCAGCTCATATCAAGACGGAAACTGAATTCGTCCCGTTTCGTGAAATTTTTCCTTGCAGGTTGGGTCTAACTTTGAATTCTGTGAACGAAATCCGAGTGTGTAACCATTCAATTGATAAGTACTGTTTTGCCTTTTTAATCTGTGGATGAGACCATTCATTCATGTCAAGGGAGAAGGTTAAGGGTAAAAATTTCTATTACTTACTATTTGTTTATTGATGTTGTTATGGCAGCAGCATTGCCATCTTTGTCAAGGACAGACAAGTGAATTGTACCATCTGTAACATCAATATGATAATTTATTGGCCCATAATAGTCACATGGGTGAGTTTTGTCATCTATTAATTTGCGCAGCTCCTCGCCCTTATTAGGATCCAGCATTTCCTTGACAACCTACCTCGAAAGAAAAATAGGTTTGGGATTTGTAAGTGTGGTTACAGTACCGAAATAGTAAGATTTGATCCAAATTTACTTCAACATTAATGTATGGTTCGAGACGAGAGGCCGGATTGTTTTATCGAAAACCACGCTTGGTCCACTTGCTATAGCTTTGAACCTTGATCTCCACTTTAACACTGCAAATTTAACCAACGACTTGATTGTAGACGCAGTCGGAACTTGTCAGCAAAACTTGGAAACTTGCCGAAGTTAATTTTTATTGAATTTGAAAGTTTCACGACCACGCTGATAATCAATACTTGGAAATTTTGTCGCAACGTTGCAAAGTTGCGTTGAAAGGAATATCCAATTTATAAATCCCAGTGCCTCTCCCCGCCCAGGAGTGGAGAAATTGTCAAGGCAATCTCACAACAATTAGGAGATGAACAATGGAGTGGCATTCTATCCTGGGATGGGTGGGGGAATAGCAACAATGTAAGTTACACCTTGCAACGAAAACTGTGGGACGGAGGAATGGCCCGATAGGAGACCTTGTCTTGTGACACGTTATTTTGCAACTTAAAAGGTGTTTCCTACCTCATCAGTCTTATCACTGAACCTGGGATCCGCGAGGTACGTCTCTTTAGCAGCTACAAAGTTGAATGCTTCAATCATGCGGTGATACGTCAGAATAGGTCTCTCCTTCATGTCATCTGCACTGAAATTGAACCCTGTCCGTGCAAACACATAGAATAACACAAAATAAATTTCTCGCTGCGTATCACAAGTTTTATTTAAATAGCACTTTTATTTAGGCTATAACTCTAAGACTGACAAACATCCAATCCTACACTTGAAAGAAAACTCTTAGTTTTTTTAAATTTCTACTCAAACTGTAGGTAGTGTTGCTCTTGTAAGTAACTATATCAGAGCTTCGTAAAGACCATTGGTGTTGAATTAACCAAGGCCACATCTGTATCTGACCAACCGTTAAATATGCTTACCATTTAGAATGTTTAAGATGTTTATCAAGGCTGCACCGCCTGCCGGGGGTGGGCTCGTCAATATTTTGTATCCTTTTACCCCAGGGAAGGGGGCTTCTAATGGTTTTACTTCAACAGCTTTGTAATCTTTCAAGTCTTGCAGTGTAATCTTTGAATGAATCGATTTGAAGTCTTTGATAACCTGAAGACAAAGGGAAACGATAAAAAGGTTTTATGCCACCCTAATTAATGTCACGCGTGTCATGACATGATGAAGGACAAGACGGCGAGTGCCACGCTGGAGTGAGGATGGTTTGGGTCAGATCTTCAGTAAGGTGAATTAAATCTCAGTGTTATGGTGCATCTTAATGTTCTCGGAGCAGTTATGAGCCGCTCTTTCCTTTATAGCGACTGAGGCGTTCACAGTATATCCATACATGTAGCATAGTACCAAAACAATGTTCCATAGTGAAGGGGAGGGGGGGAAGGGGTGCAAAGTGAACATTGAGGTATTTCGACAAATCTTAGCGTTTCTTGTATTCGATATACATAATTAACGTTATTAACAACAGCTTTACCTGCTTTGCCATTTGTCCACTATAGAACTCATCTGCACCACCCTCGGCAATCCTTTGAAGAGTTTTTCCATATTTTGTTCGTTTGATTGGATCGCCCTTTTTGATAAACCTTCCGTTTGGCTTGAGCAACTCGCTGAAAAGGATTTCGGTGTGAAATATTATGATCATCAGGAACAACTATTGATTAGATAAGCTTCTGTATCGATTAAAGCAATGTTAGGCAGAGAGACAGGCAGCCAGTTAGACAGACCGACAGTCCTCGAGATAGACAGTCGGTCAAATAGTCAATCAGAGAGTCACATGAAGGCAGAAAGGTAGACAGAGTCAACAAATCAGTCAGATGGTCATTCAGATAGTCAAACAGACAGTCAAACAGAGGAACAGCAAAACTAGAAATATTACATAGATATACCACATGGACTAAAATGACATTGTTCACTCGAACTATTGTTCATTATGTCAGAGCTGTGCCGCTCACCTTAATCCAGGATCGTTATTAATAATTCGCTGATTAAGTGAAACTGCTAATTCTAACGCGGGAGTGGCTGGAAATCCTTTTGTAGCGATCTCAATAGCGGGTCGAAACAGGTCTTTCCAGGGAAGTCGGCCATATTTTTTCCACGCCACCTCAAACCCACGAAGCTCACCAGGTACACCTAAGAACTCTCCTTCTCCTGAATTTCCAGTTTTTTGATCTGAATCAAGAAATCCAAACTACGCATGAGATAATCAGAATACTTTATCTCTAAATATTGTAATCTATTTCCGGCGCGGGAAAAATTTTACTAGCGCCAATCGGACGACTGATGCACGTAAGCGAACTTGCAATTCAATTTGGCTTTCCATGCTGTAAATTCTGGACGTCTGAACATACGAGTGATTATGATGCTTACTTTGCAAGAGAAACATGCCATTATTTCAGATACAGCTATTTAGTCCATCTATAGATAAACCTTGTACTTCTAATATGTCCTGAGATCTCCCCGCCTCGATTAGTTTATAAACTATTTGCGGGGAGAAAGTAATGTAATTAGTTATATTTTTGTTACTTGCCATTATAATAAAAGCAAGCAATCGAGTGATGTTTATTTAATTGATTGACGTAAAACCAAAACTCAAATCTCGAAGTAAATACCTGTAACTGACGCAAAGCGCGGGAAAACGCCTGTGAGCGCGTCACGTCACGATTGGTTTTTTGTTTTACTCCTGATTGGATGAAAAAGTGGCGCGAGTTTTCTGAAGCCAATCGCGTAGCGCAGTTGATGTAAAACGAATTACTTTTTTACACTCAAACGAAAACTGCTCTGTCATCAAAGGACAATAAAGGGTCTTTTTCCAAAGATCTCGTAAAGTTCTCAGGGGATCTTCAACAATCTTCGGGATGAAAATACACTAATATGACACTTTCAGCGAACACTAAAAACGTTTAGCCAAGCCATAATTAATAGTAGACTTCAGAGCTGACCGGTGTCGACTGAGCTGATCATTGTTATTTAATCGATAAACCGACCTCACCTCTTTCCGTGAACTTCGCCAGAAGCTGTTGAATCTCCTCCGTTGTCTCAGCTTTTTCACGTGCGGCAACGGCCTCTCTAAAGTTTATCAAACTCCTGTTGCCTGCAAAATTACCGAAGGAACTGGTCATATACAGGCAGCGACTTGATGTTTATGCTTTAAAAGGGTTTAGTCCATTATTCTTTGCTGAAATGTTGCATTTGACAAACTTAACTTTGCTCTCAAAAAGAAAAGTAAACTGTACCCTAAAACGTGAAATACAGCCACTTTTACCTATTTGTCGGGTTTTATGCAAACACAAGACAAATTTCGAAATTCATAGGCTAAAGAAAACGCCGTTTCTTTTTCCAATATTTTGCGTTGAATCTGTTTTACCTACTCTGAAAACGAAGTCCAACGTCACTGGCATGTTTGAATCATCAATATTAACGAAAATCGACGAAATTAAAACTAAGACATGCGTCAGGCTTCTTCACTCCCATCGACCACTATCACGATACAGTCTTCCGGCGAGCTGCCAGAGCGCCTGAGTTGATATTACTAAGCTGCCTGTTGAACGAGCCTAGACTCTCTTTCGTTAACTGAGCTTTAAATTTGATGATAGCTCATGGAAGCTGTCGCGTTCACACTACGCCAGAGAGATTTGAAAACTGCGTTTTCACTCTATAACGGATTTTTTGTTTGAGGAAAACTGGCGGACAGGGAAACCACACGACTTCGGTAATGACATGGTTTTCGATTTAACAAATTGACGTCAGTTTTTATGCGTCTGTCCTGTTATTGATCATGAATTTCGTTATAACATTGTCAAAGTAGCTGTGGATCCACGGGGCGATAGCCAAGTGGATCCACAGACTACTTCAAGTTGACAATGTTATGACGAAATTCATTGTCAATAACAGGACAGACGCATTAAAAACGGACATCAATTTGTTTCTTACGATAACAAATTGTCGAATTGCCCGCTCTCGCTCGCTGACGCGTCGCATAAATTTTAAATTTATGTGTCTGTCCGCATATTGACAATACAAATTAGCCAATGAGCGTGCGTGAATTTCTGTAGTTATCGTAAAAAAGTTTTTTTCCTCCACACTAAAACGCAAAGCCGACGAAGCTATCAAATTCCTCCTGTTTTAAGAGCGTTTTCGTAACTCCGTTTTCGTGCCGGATTAGTGTGGACGGTAGATGTAATCGTAGAAATAAAGCTGCGTTTTCACACGCCTCTGGCGTAGTATCTAAGGGGCCGAATATACATCGCACATATGGTTATTTCATACCTGTTTTCCTGTCATAAACAATCATAAAACCTCCTCCGCCAATCCCAGCTGAATGCGCGTTCACAACACCAACACACAGAGCAGTGGCAATGGCGGCGTCAACCGCGGTCCCATTTTGATCTCGCAAAATTTTAACGCCATATTCTGAACAAGTTTTATAATCTGCTGCAACGGCCGCGGTCTTAAACTTGAGGGGATCCGTAGGCTTCAGCGTAAGCTGTCTGAAAAGATTGAAAGATTTGAATGCACAGTATGTGTAAAAGAAAACCTTTACTTTCCATCAGAGTATAAGTGAGCTTTAAGGTGGTCTTAAATCTCCAAAATGACTTTTTTTTTAATAAAACGACTCTGTGGGACAGTTTTGGTACCACGTTAAAGGACTTCGTAGTCTGACTTCAAAAATAAGCTCGAGGTCACGAAAAGCCCTACAACATCTTCAAGTAAAGTCACGTGATGCGCAACACGCACAGTTACAACTTCAAATATAGCCGTTATTTTAAATAAACAATATATGTTTATGTTTCAGAATTATAACTTCTGTGTTGAGCCTAGAATAAGTAGTTTTCTCGATAAACTTCGTACCTTTGTAAATTTCAATGTTGATCTTCGAATCATGTTATAAAAGAAATTTTTATAAGTATAATAAGGAAGTTCAAATAGAAATACATTAAAAAATTCTTAGCCCAAAACTGAAGATAAGGCAACTAACACCAAAGATGTGTTAGTGAAATTATTTAATTCTACCTTGTTTTGCGAAAGAGACCGTTGGTTAATTCACTGAAATCTTTGTGAATCTTTTCTCCAGCTTTAGTGAAGTGAATCACGACCCCCACAGCGCCAAGCACGGTCAGTAGGGCCAGCGACTTTCTCCAACTCAGCAAGCGAGATTTCTCGCCGTCAGAGAAATCAGATTCCGTCATTTAAACAGCAAAGCTTGCGTGATCAAGAGAATGACAGGCGAGACAATCTTTAAACCCAGCTCAACGACAAGGAGCCGACGGCAGCTTTTTTCAGCGAATGTTTAATAATTGATATATTTTGACAGGCTTTTCAATTTACGGGTTTTGTAATTGCCGTTACCACCTGCGGTTCTGTTTCACAAACAAGTTGAAGATAGAACTTCTCTCCAACATTTGCTATACATTTTTACAACATCGGTTGAGAGAATTTGGTAGCCGATCATGAAAATGTTTCCGAGCCAGTGATTTCTCTAACCCGTTACTTAATTTGCTAATAAATTAGTATTGTAAATAGTAGTTATTGATTGCCAATCATAGGATTGAAAGAGTTGGAGTAGGAAAAGCTGAAGAAAAATCTTGTATTGCGATACTTTTGCTTGTTTGGCTCATACTGTTACTAACAGTTTCACTTTTACAACAAATTCGAACATAAATAATATGTATTTGCTACAGAGTCTCGCAGACTTGCACTTTTGTTTTCCTTAAGTCTCTGTTCGACTTCCCCTCCTTCCTAAATGTCCTGGGGATTTCCACTTAAAGGGCTCAATAGATTAATTACAATCATTAGAATCCAAATACCCTTGATAACTTAATTCTATTTTAATTGCAATGGCCGTCCATTTTCTAATGAATCCTTGTAGCGTGCTTAGCTAGCGGTATTTGGCGCGCGCGTGCATTATTTGTTTTGAAGAATATGAAGGCAGAAACCGACACAACGTAGAATGATTTTTGAAGGTGTACTATATTTCGGCTGGCCAAACCAGCCTTCTTCAGGTACAATGGGAGTTTTACATTGGCACGTGTTTTTATGTAGCATATTACCGGAAATACGTAAAAATAGTTGACAGTGTGAATTAGAGATAAACATATGGTGAAATAAAATAATAAATTTACATAATAAAAGAAAACATGCAGTTAAAATGTTTCTTCACGGATGTTAAGTCCGTCAGGATCTAGTGTTCAAAAAGGCAGAACACTAGATCCTGACGGACTTAACATCCGTGAAGAAACATTTTAACTGCATGTTTTCTTTTATTATGTAAATTTATTATTTTATTTCACCATATGTTTATCTTTAATTTACACTGTCAACTATTTTTACGTATTTCCGGTAATATGCTACATAAAAACACGTGCCAATGTAAAACTCCCATTGTACCTGAAGAAGGCTGGTTTGGCCAGCCGAAATATAGTACACCTTCGAAAATCATTCTACGTTGTGTCGGTTTCTGCCTTCATATTTTTCATATAATTTGTGAAGCCGATTAGATCACTACATTGATCCAACGTATACCAGCAGGATCATCGTTCCGGTTGCTGCTTAAACATTTTATAATTATTTGTTTTGGCGGGAATGAAATGGTGCCTCCGCCACCAAAAATCACTCACTCACGATTTCCAGGTTGTTGCCTTTCTTGAAATGCAATCTTGTTCGTAAGCAGGTCGCTGACCAATCAGAAAACGAAATACATTGAGAACGCTCCTGCCTCAATCAGTAACATTTCAGTTGCTTCTAGAAAATAGGATTTTTCTTTCAGCATAAATTCTGGCTTTCTGAATGAAAATTTCCGTTAAGGCGGGGTACACGTGAAGGCTGTTTTGAGGTCGCTTAACACGGCTCTCGGTCACGTTTCAAGCAGCCCTAAATCTCTATGCTTATAACCATAATCACCGTTTGGCGGTTTTGTGTAAATTTTTGGGTGATTTTTGGACAATTTGGGAAAGAGATATTTTTTCTCAAAGAATAGGTTAAGTTGAGGAAAATATGAAAAATTGAAGATTTGATGGATTTGGAAAATTGAAATTTGAAGTAAAGAATTAGAAAACGGATACCTACCAACTTGGAGCTCTCATTTGGGGTGGTCAACTGTCAGGTAGTGTTTCCAACCCATTTTAATCTTAACAATTCCCTTTTAATAATACTCCAAATTTCACTCCTATTCACATGTACCCCCGCCTTAATTAGGGGGCAGCCCAGTGACAGCCATTTCTGATAGAAACATTTGTACTTAATGTTTACGGTTTGTTATAAGTTCACCCATAAAAATTACTAAGAAGTATAACAACAGGTAGCATAAAGACATCTTTTACTTTTCCTTAGCACCTTAAAAGCGTTGTTATAAATTGTCTTAATCTTAAAACGGTTATGTAAAGTTACTATAAAAATAAGTCGCGTAAAATGATGAAGGATCATTTAAAAACCAGATTTATCTTAATGTAACGGGTCGGGCAAAAATGTCCACAAACACCAAAGATTTAAAAAAGCACAGAAATAAAACTAGGTGAAAAAGTTCCGGTACAGGAAGGATTAAACATCCGAAACAAAATTCTAGAATTTTCTGTGCCTGCACTCAACGTGCTTCCAAATTTTCGGTTAGCGTTCTTATGAAGTGGTACTCGTCATTCTGTCTCTTTAAACATCTCGTTTTTAAGGATCTGTTGATGCAAAATAAATGTTTATAGTTAACACTGATGTAGGAATAACTACAGTTTTTGTTAATGGTCAAGACGTGGTAACTGCTGTTAGACCATGCTCCAGTGAAATTCAGTGATTCAGGTAAACAAAAGAAATTGTATGGATCAGTCAATCGATTAACCTGGACCTCTACAAGTTGGGGATATCAACCCTGTTCCACAAAACAAATGCGTCTTAAAGTGATCACACACAGCTTAGTTATCAGTTGCTATATTGTAGGTGTCAAAATCCTTTCAGGCGTGGCTACACGTGAAGGCCGTTTTGACGTCCCTCAACACGGCCTTTCCGCCAATATCTCGGTCACGTTTCAAGCGACGCTAAATCTCTACCCTTAATTCATTAACCACTGTTTGTCGGTTTTGTGTAAATTTTTGGGTGATTTTGGGTATTTTGGGAAAGAGACATTTTTTCTCAACTTGAATGAAGGATAAGTTAAATTGAGGAAAATATGAAATGTTTAAGATTTGATGGATTTAGAAAATTGAAATCTGAAGTGAAGAATTAGTAGACGGATACCAAACAGTCCCCTGCCAACCTGGGGCTCTCTTTTGGGAGCGGGGGGAGGGGGGGGGGGGGTCAACTGTCTGGTAATGTTTCCAATCCATTTTAATCCTAAAAATTCCCTTTTAATATCACTTCAAATTCCACTCCAATTCAGGTGTACCCTCGCCTTAACTATCTGCTCTAATTGCTTTTAGTTAGTGCGAAAGAGCAAGGAGTTGCTAAAAATTAAATTGAGAGAACAGAAAACTACGAGAAAAGCAAAGAAAAAGCGAGGGGAAGAGCTGTGATCTTCAATTATTGTTGCTTCCGACAGCATTCATTTTTTAAGAATATCTGAAACATTCTAAGACTTCTAAATAAGCTCTCCAAAGGAAGCGTGAGATGCCCTCATGACGTCAGAAGCTTTTGATTCATTCACACTAATCACTACTTGCCTTAAATGGTAGTTTAAACTGGTCAGCGGTAGCCTGCCGCGACTCCTCCCTTGCGATAGTCTGCTAGTGCCAGTAGCTGACCGTTGTCCTCTCGAACAACAAGCTGGACCACACCCATTATTTGCTGCGGGGTTCCTGTGTGATAAACAGAATAAATTTCTTTTGGTTTTTCACGTGGTATGGCCGACTAGTAACTTAGCATAGTCAATGGTGTTGGCTGACTCCTGATTAGTCGCAAACTGATTGGCTAAAAAGGCACTTTCTATCAATCAATGAAATATAATGAAATTTCACGATTCTGATTGGTTCTCCCATCGTTGTCTATTGCTGATAACAATGCTGGACCCGGATTGAGTGGTCTGAGTTTGATTCCTGACGGCGACATTGCGTTGTGGCTTTGGGCAAATCATTTCACTCTCAAAGGGCGTCTCTCCATCCATATCGGTGAAAATAATGCAGGGAGCAATCTCGCTTACGAGAGCTCAGCCAATATTAGGTCAAAATTTTGTGTAATTAGCGTATGGTAACTACAGAGATTTATCCCATGGTTGAAACGTTTTATTCATGTGAAAAGGGAAGAATTTCAAGAAAAACACGGTACTTCCCATTGAGACATTTCCGTCTCTATACTACTTAGGAATGTGATAATGGTACAAAATTTCGAGTGTATACTCTATTATCTGACAAGTGATCACTTACGGGAGGTGAAAAGCAAAAGAAAATTTCAAACTTCTAGCCGTTAAAGAGGTCACGCGGTCGCTTAAGAGAGGTGGCCGCTTATAAGAGGTTCCAAATACAGGGATTTGACTTGGAAAAATTTGGTATTTTGGAAAACTGTTCGCTAAGGAGAGATGATCGCAAACGGAGGTTCGACTGTAGCCAACTCAGCTGTGCTTCATTGAATATTAGATGTCGGGTTCATAGTCTTTAAACGATGAAAACTATTCTCGACTACTTCGCAGCACAATACATAGTAGTAAGAATGAGTGACAAGGAAGCTAGTATGCAAAAATATAATTGCATAGATGACATTTCTATTGAATGAAAAATACTCCTCCTTTGTGCATGTACTTCTGAAACTTTCATCTCATCTTTAAAATCAAATGGGATCCTATCAGAACAGGTTAAAATTTATTATTTTTTTATTTTTCTTACATAACAGCAGCATTTCGGCTGGTTGTACTTGCCTTCTTTAGGAAATGAGAAAAATTAATAGTCAATATGGTGGACTAATGCGTTTTTTTGCTTCCTAACCACTCTATAATGCATCTCAAGGCCTTACGTGAAATGAAAGTCATGGCGAAATTAAAAAGCGCGGCAAAATGTCGTTAACTGACACAATATGAAAATTAGTTTTACATGAATGAGACTCGTCACCATCACTGTATGCAGTTATAGTTCACCCCTAAAATTTTCTCCGATTCTTATTGATTTAAATTGATCACGTGACGCGATAGTGTTAATCCGGAGAGAGAAACTTTCAGTAAAGGTTAAAATATTC
>JAHPZR010032053.1:0-17500 GCA_019787425.1 Platygyra sinensis | reverse complement strand
CGAAAAATCGGATATTTCGAGAAATCTGGGGTAACTAAATTAGTGTTCGACTGAGGAGAGGGAAACCACTTACGTTTCGAGTAACGGGTGGTTCGAAAAAATGAGGGTTCGAGAGGTCGGGATTCAAACTGTAGTTATTTTGAAAGAGTCTAGGTCTTCGTTTGTTTGATTCTGTCATTCTTTTGTTCATGGAAGTAATACCCATCCCGTGGATTTCTACGATACACTTGTTAACGATACTTGGCTTTTCGAAAAAAAATTACCTGGATCCTTAGATCATTTGACCTTAACTCCGTCTTGAGGCAAACGTCGGAGAAAGTAGCCTTCAAGTCTGGCTTTGACAGCCTTTCAGAGAGTTTTCTCCCCAGCACTTTTGCCCGAATCATCAGCGTTTTGCCCGAAAAATTTCAAAAATTTTTGTAACTGGGTGATCTGCAGCCCCCCTCGCCCCCCCGGCTCGTACGCCTATGACCATGTTGTTTCCTTTGTTTCAGTGGCATGCCTGTAAACTAGCTAGGCTTAGTGCTTGTATAGCTAAGTGCATGACCACTATAAATTAGATTTACATTTTACGTTACAACATTCATATCTTGGCGCCACCGCGTAATATACTGTATTTATTTACCTGTGATAGAGCAGTTGCGATATATTTCCCTCCAGCAGCTCCGATAACCATTCTAACATTGCCATCACCATCCGTGATGATGGATGGTGATGCAAGAGACATGGGGCGTTTTCGAGGCTTGAGTGAGTCTGTTTCCAGATTGAATTCATTTACCCACAAGTTCACTGCATCCCACAGTTGATCGTTGTAGATTATTCCAAGCTCCATGCTGCGCATTTTAGATCCGAAGCTAGAAAATAAAGCGATCAGAGTTTCCTTAGAAGGAAATCGTATGTACGCTGTCAATGATCTGTTACGTTCTTTGTGCCCGCCACAACAGCTTTATAAGCAATACCTCATAAAAGTAGTGCTTAAGAGCCGTGGCCTTCATTTGAATGGTCACATTCTCAGCATCATAAACAATAACACATGAAAGTACTGCTCAATAGCTTTCTTTTGAATGGTTACACACCAGGGTTTTATCCGAAGATTTAAACATTAAAACAACTTTTTATAGAATAATAAAGAGTACCACATGAAAATACTGCTCAACAGCTTTCATTTGAATGGTCACACTACTTAAAAGTTAGAGCCACCTTTTACAGTATAATAAACAGTACCACATGAAAGTACTGCTCAATAGCTTTCATTTGAATAGTCACACACTATCTAGGGTTTTGTTCACGGAGTTAAAAGTTAGAACCGCCTTTTACAGCATAATAAAGAGTACCACATGAAAGAACTACTCGATAGATTTCATTTGAAGGGTCACACGATAGGGTTTCCCAGACCGAAAAGCTAAAACTGTGCTTTAAGGTAATTCCTCACAATTGTACTGCGCATCCTTTCTGCGCATAATTTATGGCTTCATTTAGCGCGCTCTCGTGCACGTGCACACCGACAACATGGCGGATTTGCCTTGATATTGAGCTCTTTCAGTTGAAAAATGGCTATAGCTCACCAACGAGCATGGGCACCCCAATTTTTTTCCGGTCATTGTAATCAACTTATCATAAACTTTGCTTGAGGAAAGACTGACCTGATTTCTATTGCTGAAAATTGAATAAATAGCGAAAATAGCAAGTAAACTGTGGTCTTTTCTATTTTGTCCTATGGTAACCATGTCAAGAAATTTGGTTGAAATTTTAATCAAGGATTCAGCTTTCTGTCTAAATCAAACTTAAAAAGTTTATTTGTGTCCGATACAACGCATTGACTCCAGTTTAATGCGTGTTCTCATGAGGCTCGGTCACAAAAATTTACAATTATTACTGGGAATGCGTTCTTGTGATAAGCGTGAAATAATGCCAAAATGGGTCATTTTCAATGCCCCAGTGCTCCTTAATGAGTATGGGCACCCCTCTTTTTTATTTCAAAATTGAAGTTCTCATATGATAAATATTCAGTGGGCAAAGTTTGAACGAAAATCCATTGTCAGTTTTATTTCAGGGGAATTACCTTAAGGGGTATAGCATAGTGACCAGTGCAACATGAAAGACCATGAAAGTACTTCTCATTAGTTTCACTGAGTTCAAATGGTCAAGCATTACGGTTTCACTCAAAGGCCTAGTACAGACCACAATCGTGCACTGTACACTGACTGTATATTATAGTCGTGATAGGCCCTCTGCACGATCCGGTCACATGGTACGGAATAAATCATGCTGGGACGCAAATAACGCAGTGACACTTTCAAAACAAAGGAAAATCGGCTGGACTGGTACAAGGTTCTTTGTTTTGAAAGTCTCACAGCGTTGTTAGCGTCCCGGCATGATTTATTTTTAGTTGGTCTAATTGTATATTCTTAGCCTTTTGTAATTCGTTTTATATTTTATTTTGCTTAGTTTTATTGTACAGCGCATTAGATCATATCCACATGTATTTTGCCCTATATAAGTAAGTAATTATTATTATTATTCTGTACCATGTGACCGGATTGTGCAAAGGACCTTTTCTCTTTGCTTACTATTTGTTGATTGACGTTGTCAAGGCAACAGCATTTCCTTCCTCGTCAAGCACAGACAAGTGAGTTGTACCATCCGTCACATCAATGTGGTAGTTAATCGGACCGTAATAGTTGTAATCGTGGTGCTTATTATCAATTTTTTTGCGCAGCATCTCGCCTTCGTCAGCATCCAACATTTTCCTGACAATCTATTAAGGATAAAACTTTGTAAATAACTCATCAGCACCAGAAAGTTACATATTACATGGCTAGCTCGGTGAGTGGGCGAGATGAATCTAATCCTGTACTGTTTTTGGCTGCCCCAGCGCGGAATGTTGTGCTATCTTGCACGCTCGGGATTACCCGCTGTGTCCCGCAAAGGCACAGCGTTCTTTTTCCATATCTTGTTCGGTCACGTGGTGGCTGGATATTTTTTACGAGTTTATGGAGCTTTACTCATTCTCGATCCATAAACCCGCTATAAAAGATCTTAACCAATCTTAAGGCTAAAGCCATCTCGAACTCACGGTCAATAATATCAGCCCAGTTAAAGTTCAAACCCAGATCTGCTTATGTAACGCACTCGTCACTATAGAAACAGAAGCAGTCTTCCCGCTCTGCGCCATTCCCAACAAATGTTCATTACTCACCTCGTCTCCCTTGTCATCAAAGGCAGGATCTGTAAGGTACGTCTCTCTGGCAGCTACAAAGTCAAATGCTTCAATCATACGGTGATAAGTCAAAACCGGGTGCTTTTTCATATCCTCTGGGCCAAGCTTGAACCCTGTTCAGGAAGATAAAAATCCATCAGAAACAGGACACATTCATTACTTGCAAAACATTTCGAACGATTTTAATTTCGGACAAATTAAAATAGGTGTCCAAAGGTGAAACTGAATTTTAAGTGTCCGAAATAATAACACTACAGTGCAAACTTTTAAGTACATTCTAAATTTTTGTGCGACGCCATCAAATTCATTTTGTGTTTAAGGCCAATATACACGATAGAGCTTTTACTTGGAGTAGGCTTTGTCGGTTCTTTTTGTCATTTATGGAGCGGACTTTACTTTAATGTATGTAAGGGCTTGATAGAATTTGTGTCATTTTCTCGTCGTTGTATCCGTAAAACCTTGAGTATCTTGTAAAATAGTCTTTTTCGCAGATGTTATTTCAGTGTAATCCGTATTTTTAGGCGTAAATTTATTTCAGCTATGTTTCAGCGAAATGTTTTTGTCAGAAATGAGATTAAAGTCGTTCCAAAATAGATCCCTCCAGTCGTTCGATATAAAATTAACCGGCGTCCGAAATTTTAACATCAAACGTAGAATAGCGGAGTTTTAACAGACTGTAAGACGATACAAATCGAACTTACCTTTAAGAATGTTCAAGATATCAATCAAGGCTACACCCCCTGCAGGGGGTGGGACGGTCATTATTTTGTACCCATCCACCCCAGGAAGGGCGGTCTCCAACGCTTTGACTTTAACGGCTTGGTAATCTTCTAAATCCTCGACGGAAATCGTAGAACCGATGGATCTCAAGTCTTTGACAATCTGTTCGTGTTTTAAAATGTTAATAAATACACTATTAACTAAGATTTAAAGGTAATGTTGGACTTCTCAAATACCTTTCAACAGTAGAGTTCAGCTTATCCATAGACAGAATATTAGGCAAAGAAATAACAACTTCTGCGGAGCGTTGCAAAACACGTCTTCACTCCTCCATGACATGTGACCAGGGCATTTCAGAGTTTCCAAAACAAGTATTGTACGGTACGAATTCCCTACTTGCACAAATCCCATAATACACCTTTTAGCCCCCAAAAATTTGCATAGGCATTGTTTTAGATTACTCTTGGGACATGTTCAAGTCCCAGGAGAAATTGCAAACAATGAGTATGCAAAATTTTTGGGGTGTAAAAGAGGTGCATTATGGTATTGTGCAAGTAGTGAATTGAATCTAATTGCAAGAGATCTTCTGGGAAGAGGGCTAGAGAGATCTGGAAACGAGTTCAATCGCAGGATTGGTGGTGATTGAAAAAAGCGCGGGAAAAGAACAGGAAAAAATGTTGCGACCCGTGTTTCGAATGGCTCTGATTGGCTACTTGTGAAAAGTTTAAAATGGCAGACAAAAGTCTTCCCACTACAATTGGAGTATTCGCTCTGTAAACCTAGTAAACGTTTTCATACCTGCTTCGCCATTTTTCCTGTGTAGAAGATATCTGCAGACCCGGATTTCGCTATCTTTTTAAGAGTGTTTCCATATTTTGTTCTCTTTATGAGGTCGCCGTCTTGAATAAATCTACCATTTGGCTTGAATAATTCACTGTGTTGAAAGAAAAAAACATATTCTAGGTAAATGTAATTTGAAAGCACCCGAGGAGGAAACATTTTCTTCCCATGAGGCTAATGGTCTTAAATTCCTTAAAAGATAAAAATGTTGGAAGCGCCCAGCATCAACCTCATTACCTTACCAACCCACAATCACACTGTTAGTGGGCCGCAAGCTTTTTCGATCATTTAAGCAGTAAATCACATAATACAATAGTTACTTACAAACTTTACTGCAACTTTTTTGCCATCTCCAAATAGTAAACTGCTTGTTAAACACTTACCGAATGTATTCGATTAAACGCCGCGGCGTTTATTATTTTTTTTCTGATTCGCGTGCGGCGATTAATATTATAATTCGAGGACAGCGTTTATTTAAAATCCGCTTTTTGAGCTTCGATTGTGCTGATATTAAATCATTATTACAAATCAAGGAAAATGATTTTTTTTTTACGTTTCTCAAACTTGATTATTACTGCATTTGCTTTTTGAGTTAATTATTTGAATAAACGCCACATCATGATGATCAATATCTCTGCTCTAAAATGCAGCGTTTGTTCGAGAGCGGAGCCGTTAATCGAATAAATATTGTTAGTTATTCCTGGGAAGTGGGACGGGCGTGTCTTACTGAGTATGTACAGCTATTTAGTCAAGCTTGCGTTGTCCCCCACCCCCCTCCCCCCTCCGCTAACTAGGAGGGGGAATTTCTACGTGATCTGGTCGGCCATGCTCGTCGAAAAATGTTTATTAAACCCCGAAAGGAGATCAATCTGGGCGTTGCTGGAACTTTATTTGACCACTAAAATATACTACCTAAAAACGGACATGACTGCAGGTTTTTTATTCTTTCGATACTTCAACAGCTAAAAACAGTGTTGTTGTGTTCTGAACGCTCTAAGTGAGACCAAAATATGTGAATTAAACCATTAATCGCGTGACGACAAGCTTCCCTGAACTTTCCGTAGGCCTCCCCCCCTTGCTGAGTACGTTGCTCACCTTAGCCCGGGGTCGTTTGTCACGTTGGGTCCATTCTTTTCCACTGCAGCTATCAAAGCGGGAGTGGCTATAAAGCCTTTAGTAGCGATCTTAATAGCAGGTTGAAACAGGTCTTCCCAGCTGAGTTTCTGACTTCCATGTTCCTTCCACGCCATCTCAAATCCTCGTAGCTCACCGGGCACCCCAACAAATTCACCTTCACCTGGCACTCTGGTTCTTGTTTCTTTAAATTTGAAATATAGCAATTTGTTCGTGATACTGAGTGGTTTTCAACTGAGTGTTGAAGGTAATTAGACAATCACCTCGCTTTTGGTTTGGTTTTACTACATTTTGAAACTGGCTAAGTAGTCTTAGAGTGGTTTTCATTTAAGTATCGAAAAGTAATCAGTCTTGCATCAAGTAAGGTACACCGTTGACTTAAAAAAACTTGCGCCACTTTTTCATCCAATCAGCAGTAAAATCATAACCACGTGACTCACTGGCAAAAATTAACTCCCTTCAGTCAAATTGAAAAACTCTGCTTTAATGGACTTGTGCCATTGGGGCGTTGTAAATTGGACATTATAAAATGCGGTAGTCTGTGCGGCCTGCACAGATTTTGCTTCAATTCTTGAAACTTCAAATGAACAAGAAAGTGTTATTATTATCGACTGAGTCTACCTCATTGTGTTACAGTAGGGCATAGTTTTGCATTTTAGTAGGCCCGGTTCCCGCTTAGATCTCAAAGTTTAATACTTCATCTTTTGACCCGGAATCCCCTCTGCATTCTTACATTCTTACATTCGTACTGCTTTCTTATAAAATTATAATTGATAATGCCGGTTGTGGAAAACCTCATTACCGTATTAGCAAAAGGGTGTTTTGTTGTGTATGGTAGGGAAAGGCTTTTGTTTTGTTTTGCTGTTGTTCAGTCCCTTTGTACAGTAAGATATTACAGTGATTACTGTATTTTTCTCCATTAAATGTGTAAGTAGAGTGAACTTTGACTCAACATATCGTAAATATAAATTGGACATTATGAAATGCGGTGGTCTGTGCGGCCTGCAAAGATGTTGTTTTTTCAATTCTTGAAACTTCAAAAAAAAAAAAAATAAAAGTTGAAAATACCATGTTAAGGTTTCTTCCACTTAAATATTCTGCTACTTGAACAGAGAATAGCAAAAAAAATTAGTTCCCACAAGAAATTTCAGTCATCTCGAACCGCAAAAATTTGTTCCCCGAAACAACAAAAATTCGCCAATCCGCAAAATAAAACTCTCGAAAAATTGTCATGCTACACGGTAGCTAAACGATGAAGAAGTTTTGACCTCCTACGTCACCAGCTTTGCCTAAAATTTCATTAATTTAAAGTCAGATAGGTTTACGCTGTCGGCGCAACAAGCGATGCCTTTGCAGGTTACCCGTTTGACAGTTATTAACCTTCCTGGGTTTGGACTCGGCTGGCCGTAATCACGATCTTTTGATAGTACCTCTTGAAAGACGGCCACTCAGAGCTCTTAAGTCACCAGGCGTTTATGTAGGAGCCAGCGTCTCAATTAACCGTTAAGGTGCCGGTAAAGGTTCAAAAGATACTGGAATGAACGTTCTCCGTTGAATAAAAGTAAAGTAAAAGAGAAGAGTGCAGTATTAGACATCGATTGCGTTCAGTGATTGTTTTCGACATTGCCCTTACCTCTGTCTTTCCATTGAAACATGAGATGCTGGAATTCTCTCATCGTTTCTGCTCTTTGAAGCTTATTTACAGTTTCTCTGAAGTTGATTGCACTTGTCTTTCCTACAGGGAAATTTAACAAATACGTGTTAAGATGAACTAATGTAGAGTGTGACTGAAAACTGCATTCAGTCTGAAATATTACCTGCTAACAGATCTGCGGTGACGTAGTAATCTTATAGATTTTGCTTGCTTTGGAAGAATCGAAAATTTGATTGATTGATTGATTGATTGATTGATCGATTGATTGATTGCAGGGAGAAGAGAGGACGACAGAAAGTCGTCCTTTTTTGAATTTGCTAATGAACACATTTTGCCGCTAATATAGCTTGAAAACTATTATAAAATATGTAACCTGTTCCAGCTCAGGCTCTCGGTCAGTGAGGACGATCCAAAAAGCGGGCGGGCGACGAGTGAAGTGTGGAACTCGTCACTGATCCCGCTTCTCGCCGCCCGCTTTTTCGATCGTCCCCACTGACCGAGAGCCTGCAACAGGCTATAAAATATCATTTTTGCCAGTTTTTTTGATAACCCGGCAAACACTGGGTATGTCTGCATTTGAAAGACGTCCCGTATTCAGATTTTCTTAAACAAAAGAGACATGAAAATCAAGGACTTGAGAAAAACCAAATCGGGCAAGCATTCCGATCTTGTAACTTTTGCGACGTCAGATGCAGACCGCTGTTAAGAGGTGTTGTAGATGCACACCACTCTTACTAGTAGTGTTGTGAAAAACGCCTTGAAGTTGCGCAATTTCGAGATGCATGTACTTACACTGCAGTATACACATGTACAGTCTCAGTACCTATTTGATAATCCTGGTGAACACAAATTACCAAGCCTCAGTTTTCTAACAGATTCCTCGTCAAACTAAAACACTTTGAAGACTAAAATGATGTATTTTATGTCATTTCTGGTTAAAATAAAGTAAAATAAATTATAATAAAATATAACAACATAAAATGAAATAATTTTTTCAGTTCAACGTTCAGTTTTTATTCCACCTTTCTTGCCAAAGTAAAGGAGAAAGAAAGCTGTGTAAACAAACTGAAATTTATACCTGGCGTCGTCTAGTAATTGCTATGCATGGAAGCGTGACCTATTGAATTGTGACCGGTGTAGCGTGAACTGTAAAGTGTTTCGGACCGACGTTTTTAACATTAGCACCTCTCCGTAGAGTTTCTTTATTTAGTCGTTTACTTTTTCACTTCCAAAAGATGAATACACGATTGTGGTTTTAATTATCTCTCACGCCAGGACTAAAACCCTAGTTTTGAGGTGCGAATGATTAACGTACTGTACCGCTCTGCAATTCGAGTCCGAATGCGAGCCCTGGCCGAGAAAATCGAGTTGTTTAACACTTAGAAACTCTCACATGGTTCTCTCCGTCCAGGTGTCTAAAAAGGGGTACCGGGAATTTATGAGGGAGAGGGGAAACCCCATCTGGATAACTTGGTCCGACGCAGACCTTCACGTACCATGTGACCGTTAAGATGAAAGCTAAACAACAGTACTATCGCATGGAGACATTGGCCCGATTTGTACTGTAGACGGATCATCCGTCGAGAAGGATCATCCGTCTAGTATAAATACGGGAAGGACTATGAGACGAACTATCGGTGTGTCGTGTGACTCGTCCTGTGTTAATACTCGCTGTAATATTCCGCTGGCTTCTCAGTATAATGAGGTGTAGTTTTCGTGGATAGTTAGTCTTCTTCCGCATTTATACACAGCGACGGATCATCCGTCTTGACGAGTTAACCACGATGATTCGTCTGACAAGAAGGACTATCGCGATAGCTCGTCTGGACGGATGATCCGTCTGCTTGCCCGTATTTATACACAGACGGATTATCAGACCATCTACCGTTCTTTGCGCAAGCTCGTCCTAGACGGATGATACAGATCGGGCCATTGCTTTCTTCTTGGACGACGTTTAATGAAAATCGGAAATCACTTGACTTATTAGTTTCGGCGCGCGTTCTTAAGCGCGAGAAAGGTAAAGCAAAGTTGTTAGTAAATAAGCATACCTGTTGTCTTGTTATAAATGATCATAAAACCTCCTCCGCCAATCCCAGCTGAATGCGCGTTCACAACACCAACACACAGAGCAGTGGCAATAGCGGCGTCGACTGCGTTTCCTTTTTGATCTCGCAGAACTTTCGCACCAGCTTCAGAGCAATCTTTGTAGTCCGCTGAAACGGCTGCAGTTTTAAACTCAAGAGGCTCGGAGGGTTTTCCTAAAGGTGGACTGAAAAATAAATAAACTTCAGCGCTTTTGTGGTGAATGACCTCAAACTGTGTCGCCTGTAAGTCTCTGTTGTCATACTCAGTGGAGAGGAACATATTTGAGAATGAAGAAAACAAAACTCTATTTGTTTAAAAAATAGTTCTCTAGCAGTGGCGGTCTTTTCGTTTCAGCCCAATGGGTAGAAACGAATCTTCTGTAATCCCGTTTTATACTCGTCAAGCCACTGCGAACACAAATTCGTGCTTCATTTATCTTTCTGCACTGTTTCCACATTGCTCCAAGCCGTTCGAATTCTACGGCCTCACGTCTCAACCAAAGAGGCGGGTTCTTAGGAGAACATTGAATGGGACATATTGTCTCGGGTATTTTTTTTTTTTCGTGTTGAGCAATTCAAGTCAATTAATTTATAATGGCAAGGAGACTGAGTGGAGTCCAACTCGGTCTGTAATCACACGAGTGATTAACAAAATCGGACGACCGCGAAGCAATAGTCCAATTTGTTAATCACAAGTATGATTACCGATCTGAAATGGACGGCACGATGTCCTGTTACCAATTAATCATAACATTAACAATTTCCCACAAAAGTAAGAGTTTCATTTGAAGTAGAGCTTTTACATGTAAAGTCACTTTAATATCTTAATTACTAATTCGAAACAGTGGCTGGAAACTTAACCTCCGCAATTTTACAAAGTCAGTCTCTTAAATTGGTTACTATAGTGATTGTAATCAATGTTGTGATTGGTGGATTTAGTGGAGAGGACATAAAAAATGTGGCGATGTTCATGAAAAAAATCCAGTTTTGGAAAATTCAAGATTTAAGACCCTTGAAAACTTGTTCAAAACATTTGAAACAACCTTGCCGAATTTATCTCTAGGTGAGCGTGAAATTTCAAGAAAGCACACAGTGGTATTAAACTTTTTTACGTAGCAACGGCCATAGCAACGACTGTTTTCAGTAAGAACATGACCAAAAATATAGATTAGTTTAAACAGATATTAACGATACTTTGTAATAAAGCTGTAAAGAGAGTTCTCAATCCATGATGTAAAAAAAAAAACTTTAAACGCATTTTTCTCAAAGGTCTACTTTTGAACCGGCTGACTTCACGCTAACATTTCTACTTTGGAGAGTATTAAAGAGAAATTCCTGAAATTTGGGCTAACTAAAGACCAATAGTGTCGTTATTCAATACTGACTGGCTTAAAAGAATCTTAACATTTGAACGTATGTCATGCATGTGACAATAGATAATTTGTTCACTGGGTTTGGTGCAAAATAAGGTTATTTCCAAACAAAGCCTGTAAAAAGCACTATGAACAAGAGCTAACTGTCAAAACTTTAGTCAATTGAATAGAACGAATCAAGATATGCTTGTTTGAAAATCAAATCTTGTTTTGTAAAAGAGCAGGAATTGTTGGCGTCAATACTATCAAATAAAATCTCCAAAGGCTGTCGCCATAGCAACCATTTTGAGTACAACCTTCAAAATTTATTTTCTTTTCATGAGTGCAATAGCACACAATTAATCATATTTCACCAAATTTCAACTTTTGGTCCATATATAGGGTACCATTCCAGGAGTCCGATTACAGCCAACTGTCCGATACAACTTTGCAGATTAAGTAGAGCAAAATACATCAGTTTATGCACCAATCGCATTTGAGGAAATCATATTTGAGGAAAGCTCGTCAAAATACTCGTTTCCTCGGCTCAAACATTTTTAGCCTGTTTCACAGCCGCTCTCCCAAAAGAGAGAGCACGTTTTCTCCGAATTTTTCTCTCAGAGAGGACGGCTTAACAAAGAGCTCAAAATGATGGAGGCACTCCGATTCCCGGGGAGGGGGGTACTCCCTATCATGGACTAGCTATACGAGGAGGCTCCATCCGAAAGGGGTACCTTTTACAGGCTTCAGGTACACATTAGAGTTAGGATTTTAAGTTGAGGTATTTAAAAGGGTAGAGAAATTGGTCATTCAGGTATTTAAAAGGGCCTTTAATTATAATATTTCGAATAGACGCCCTTTATGGCTGTATCAGTTTATTTATTAAGCACTACATGAAAATGAGAACAAGACTTCTGAAAGTAAGTAAGTGAAAGGGGTACTTTTTTTCAATAAAAGTCAAAATGGGTACCCTTTCTGTCAAAAAGGTAAAGGGTTGGACCTCGGGGCGGAGCCTCCCCGAATTAAACTTTGTTAAGTACCTCCCTCCCCCCTCTCGGCCTCGGTTCACAGTTGTTTCAAAAAGACTGGTCTTGCACAGTAATTTTCAAGGAGTTATTTCAACTCCAAAAATGGAGTTAAAATAACTCTACCTTGGGGAGTAAATTTAACTCTACTCAAGGTGTTATTTTAACTCCTTGAAATTTACTGTGTGTAGTTGCGTGATAACTCTCCAATAGCCTCGATTGAGTTCGAAGTCGCTGAAACCCGACAAAATGCTGCCGGTAAGTTCCCTGCGCTGGAGTGGCTTCCAGTCGCTTCACGAGACGGACATTTAAAGCGCATTAACCCTCCGGCAAGCTATTCCTCCGATAACATTGCAACAGATATTACTTAATTAGACAGTGAAACGAGCAACTTGCGTACCTGTCGTACCTGCCGCAGAAATTGGAACAAATTTGATTCACCGTCTTCCAGAGTAAAATTGATTTAACTGAAAATTTAATTCAGACTCTAGCCGCGTTCTGACATTTTTCACGATAATCAGAACATCTAGAAACACTGAAATCTATATGTTGATGCAACTTTTTATGTACATATTTGATCGCTTCAATTGTTTCACATTGTGTTTTGTTAAAAAGCACCACTTATCGATAATTTCACAATACAAATTCATCGATATGAAGTCTCCTAGATATCCACTGATTCGTTATTGCAAACAACCTTTCAAGAGAAAAAAGTCTTTGCCAGGAACGAAATAATACTGTACTCCGGCTTAGTCGCAAAGTGACGTTCGCTTCATGGACATCAGTAAAAGAAGATTACTTTTTTACAAGAAAAATACTTGTCGACGGCGGATTACAGATCATAAAGTTGTTTCCCTCTCAGTTCCCTAAAATTCATGTAGCTGCAATTAAGAAAACAACAACAAACAAATTTGAAAGTAAAAGATCTCATCACTGGAAAACCTGTCGTATCGTGTTACGAAGAGGGTGTTAAATTCCTCTTCTTTCCTCTGAAATGCACTAAATACAAGTTTTTATTTTAGATTTCAACAGGTTCATTAGTTTTCCGACTATAAAGTGCTTATAAAACGTTTTTATATTGACTAAATTGAATCAAAATGTTTTCTAAACATTAACCCATGTTTGAAATTTCTCTATAGCGTACCTTCTTCTTTGCAATTGTGGTTCTTGCGGAGTTATCATATGGTTTATAGCTTCATGGATTTGTTTACCTAGCCCAGTAATATACATTACACCTCCAAGAGCACATAACACTGTCAGAACTGCAAAGATCTGTTTACACAGAGGCCGGGACTTTCTACCGCCTGAAAATGCCGATTCGGCCATAGCGAAAGACAACGGAACGCCAATGCTTTGCAATTACTAAGCAGTTAGTTTTATCTTTCAAACTCGAGCTTTCAAGGGATTAAATATTTAAAGTATTATCACAAGCGCTTACAGAGTCGAAACTACACCCGAGCAAGGTACCTCGCCACCTGCGTTAAATCTTCTATTTCAATCCGTGCTTAAAAACCGTGACTTAGAGTAATCACTTCAAGTGTGTCAACATTTGAAACCGACCGAGCAAACAAAACTTAATTGATTCCCAGTTTACGGGTATCCTGCTGTCTACTGTGGACTTTGAAAAGTAATTTTCCAAGAGGGAAAAATATTAGAAGGAACTCACTTTTAAATAAATACGAGATTCACAGAATTAACTTAATTTTCGTGGTGTAGAACCTGAACTTTTGACGCCTCGGAGTTTTAGGGTCTCGAACACCTGCTTTTCATTGTTCGGATGAGTAAAACGTTTTAGACACGTTTTTTTTCGTGAGAGTCGTATCCTCTCTAGTCTTCTCCGCAGCCTTATGTTGGGATGTCATGCAACGCTCCCCCCAAAGAAACGGCTGCTGACAACTGAACAACATTTCTTTCCTTTTGTGTTTGTGGTTTGTTTGTACTCTGTTGAAAAGACCAGTCAAAAAATAGCAAAGTGTGAATGACGTAAGCTTACGCGCGAAAAGGCCTTTGGTGAGGAATTTCTGGCTTTTGTTTCTCGCCGCACACACGCCACCAAAAAGAGGCTGTGTTCACAGGCTACGATATGTACTTAAATGTGCCATAGGAAAAACGAAAAATGGTTAAAAGATAAATCTGTTAGCATAATCTTAAGAATTATAAGCTAGAAATAATTATAATCTGAACTAAAAATACAGTCTTATGATCCTAGAGGTTCCCTAATAAATCTTGGCAGAACATTCCATAACTTAGGTACAGCAAACAGAAAGGCCTGTTCACTGAAAGTTACCTGGGCTTAACATTCGGATAACTAACTCTCTTGCTAAATAATGTATTGTCGCTAGAACTTCTTAAATTATTTTTGGATACAGGCTTAGAAGTAATTTGAAAAAAAACCCTGAAAATCTCAATTCATAAAAGCCAACATGTCTGATCATAAAATTTGACAATTCAACTGTAATCGCTGAAATTTCGACAGGGCCAGGACCTGTCACCAGAGATAAACATGTCCAACTTTACAAAGTTACTTGCTTGAATTGGTTACTATAGTGATTTCAATTAATGTTGTGATTGGTGGATTTACTTGAGAGGACTCGAAAACGACTGGCACAGATAACTGTCCGATTACAGCCAACTGTCCGATTACACTATCCGATTTACAATTTTCCAGATTAACTACTGCAAAATATCTCAGATTATTATTCAACAAATTGTAACACTATCCAAATACGGTCATGATGCTCTCGATATCTGTCATCCGTAGGTGACAGATATCCGGCGGTATACGTAGCTTCGTACGTGGGAAGAAAAAGTGAAGTGAAAAAATGTCGACAGAAAGGTTTAAAAATGTTACGAGCTTGGAAATCAATTTTGTTATCAATTTGTTGAATAATAAAACAATTATCCTGCTCAATCTCGCGGAATATCGTCTGATTTTAGCCGACTCGGCCTACGGCCTCGTCGGCTAAGTATCAGACGATATTCCGCGCGATTTCGCAGGATAATTGTTAATTATACAGTAATTACATTTGAGGAAATTGTAAGATTGTTACGGCTGTTCAAGGTATGGGGCTTGGAGTACGGCATGTACGTTCGGACAGTCACGCGACAACCAAATTGTCTAAGGTATAGGTCCCGCTCGGGCACCTTCAGTGAGCAGGAAGCTCTGCTAACGCCGGGGTCTGGGGAGGAAAAAAACTTGATGCCTGGTTACCAAGTTGTTCTTGTCCAAGCAACAAACATGGCGTCCTTGACTTCACGAAAACGATGTTTTGGAGATCGTTAAGAAGCCACAAGAAGCCTAAAATAACATTTTATTTCTTTGGAATGAAGGTGATATATGAAAAATTACATGGCTCCCTCTGGCTCCTGGTAGTCTTGTAAGCGCTTGAATGAAGATTGCTTAACAAGCTTTATGTCGAAGAGCTCGAGATCTTCAATGGAATGGCAACTTGAAGCATTTGAAAGCAGGACGTCATTATGGAGACTAATTGAAGAGTTTGTACCTGAAAGTGAAAGACTAGAGATAAAGGAAGCCCTGGGAGAAGATTTAGTGGACGAGACCTTAGATCTGCAAAATGAGGTGAGTAGTTATTTTCAAAGTTCCCCAACGTTGTACTGCCAAGTGAAGCTTATGTACAGTTTCATGTATGAATCGGCTAACACCAGCTAATGCCGTACGTTGATGCCAAAAATCAGGGTGAAAAAATCATTTTTTGACAACAAACGCGACCACATATAGACAGTTGCAAGCGTATTACATTTATTTATTACATTATTTAAGCTAAAGAGTGAAACACGAAGATGTCTCGATCTATATTAAAAAATGTTTTGGTAAACAATGGACCAGAATCTGGGATAGTTTCGGTGCAGGTAGAAGGACTGGTCACAGGTCACAGGTCAATTTGGTGAGAATCAATGTCACACTCAGGTTTGCCTTTTTATGGTTTGCTTCAATGGGTGAAGCTTTTATTTTACGTGACCTGTGACCTGTGAAATGCACTGTGTGTCTTTAACTTTGTACCGGCTGATAGTTTTGTTCTACTTTGATTTATTAATTTGAGGTGTTTGGATATAGCCAATGAAACTCTGTCTCAAGTTTTTGATATATGTTCTAAATTGAAACAAAAACTAATGCGTAAACAGAGAGGTAAAGTCATCAAAATCTATGCTAATTTTTACGATAACTGCAGAAATTTGTGCGCACTCATTGGTTAAATTTTATTGTCCATACGCAGACAGACAGATAAATTTGAAATTCATGCGACGCGTCAGCGAGCGAGAGCGGGCAATTCGACAATTTGTTATCGTAAAAAACAAATTGATGTCAATTTTTAATGCGTCTGTCCTGTTATTGACAATGGATTTCGTCATCACTTTGTCAAAGTAGTGTGTGGATCCACTCGGCTATCGCCTCGTGGATCCACAGCTACTTTGACAATGTGATGACGAAATTCATGATCAATAACAGGACAGACGCATAAAAAACTGACGTCAATTTGTTAATTAGACCGGGTATCCAAACCACCTTCACGGTTGTGATTTTCTTATTTTTTACTTGATGAATTATTAATGAGTTTGAGAATGTGTGTTCTCAAACAGCATATTAATCAGCAGTGGAACAATTATAGCATACACCAGAGCTTGGAAAAAAAAAAAACTTGAATTCAATTTCCTCTTGGGAAGAGTAGCTCTCAAATTTTGCTTGTCATGTGCAAGTCTTAGTTTGTTTTTTAATGATTTAGTTGGTGGATCACTTACTTGATCCCTTGCACTTCAGGCGGGGGAGGCTATTTTGCGAGCCTGCGAGCCCGAGCCTCGAGCCGCGAGCCGCGAGCCTCTTTTTGCGAGCCCCGGAAGATTCCCGCCAAAAAAATCCCAAAAAGGGCATAAAACCCTAATATGGTATAATGAAGTTCAAGTTCGGTTATTAAATAAAGTTTAACAAATTATTTAGAAGGGCAATGGCTGTGCAGTGTGTTCTGATGCTTGGGTATTCATTGCCAGCGGACGCGAAGCGAATCTTCAGTAAAATCGTATGGAAGGAAATGAAAACGCCACTATCAGGCGCTCGCCAAACACTTGTCGCATTCTTAAACACACCAGTGCTCTGTTCAATATCACAGTCACAGGGTTTTCACGATCTGCCGATATGACCCGTCTGAAGTTATGAATGAACGTACCTTCTTTCAATTGCTGTATTTTCAGTCCTGTTTCAGTGGTGCCGACTTAAAATGTTGTCGGCGATGATAAAATTCATCCGCCATTAATAATCAGGCTCTGCTTCCCAAAATCCTCCCAAACTATCTGCAATTCTTTTGCCAAAAAGACCGGAAAAGATCCATGTCACAGGTTCTTAAAAAACAACAGCAACGGGAGCTTTTCTCACATTTGGAAGCCATCTCGGACCAACGGTTGCCCGATGCTTAATTACGGATACATGACGTACTCACCGCTCCGTGAGCGTTGAACGC
>JAHPZR010032049.1:5000-23903 GCA_019787425.1 Platygyra sinensis | reverse complement strand
AATAATTGTTATATAATCGCGGGATTACTTTCCGGCGGACTTTCCCGAGGCATGTTAAAATATCTCGAGCTGGCACTACAATAACAACAAATGTTATTGCAGTACTAGCTCGGCATATTTTAGCATGCTTCGAGAATTTATCGGAAAGCAATCGCGCGTTTCATGATATACAGAAATGTACAATACCATGGTGATTCGAGACAAAAGAAAATTACAATGAAGACAACAAACAACATGAATGAAAATAAGCGCAATATTTTCCTGAGTTGACGCTGAAAATTAGCAGCCTTAAAATGTTTCAATTACTTGAAACTCCGGTATTACGTTAAATATGGATTAATCTTATTGAGGGCCAGTATAAAAAAAATTGATCGAGTGGTTTTTAATTCACACCCAATTTAACAATTTTAGGGGCAATTTTTGATAAAGTGCAAAATAACGGCCTACACCAGTTGAAACTACCAGCAGGACATAACATCTCCAGGAAGGAACGACATTTTTACACACACACTTTATTGCAAACGATCTTCAATTATGGCTCATTGTGCGGTTAAAACTGAAACAAACATGAACAAAACAAACTTTAAAGCGAAAACAGTACAAGTTAAAACTCATGACAATAACGAAGACTTACATTTGTAACGCGATGCTGGGACTGCCTATAAACGGCTGAGACGTGATTGTGATTTTATCAGAAACTGCACTCGATGCTTAGATTTGGCTATTAACTCTCGATCCGCACAGCGAAAACTTAAAATAAATGCACACCCCAAAACTATTTGAATAAATCACACGACGATACAAGCGACACATTCCAACCCGTAGTATGAAGCAATACAAAGAATATACACATTAATTAACACAACGCACGTTAACACCATTTGAGGCGTTACGATCTAACACCAGTTGATATTCACGCCAGTGTTTCTGAAAATCAAACAGAGCGATTTCTCTGAGATTTTCACTCGAGGTAATTATATGTTAGAAGATTTATTTAAGACCAGAATGCCATTTAGTCAAGTCTTGTGGACACAGTTTGCGGTAACATTTAAAACAACTTTGCTTTTGTTGCATTTTGACAACTTGAAAATTCACTCGTAATTTTCTCGAGAACGCTCTTATCGATTTTTTTTACAATTTTGTCATCGTTGAGGCAGCTATGTCAACTCCGAGATCCTGACGTCGTATTTCCGAAATATGAAGGTTAACAATGAAAGAAGTTAAAAACTTCGTAAGCTGCGAAATTATGTCTGGTGCATGGCAAGTTATTCGGTCTTATGTAAAATGGGGCATGGCGTCATTTCGTTGCCATGGTAACTCAGATCTTGGTGAAATGTACCCCATTTGAAACTTTCATCTTTCTCTAGCACACCACTAACGTTTGATGTTCTGTTGGATTGATAATGGTGGTGCTCTAGTCGCTCAAAGTTGAACGGTATCGTGACTCAAAAATCCGATCGAGCCACCTTAAAGTTGGCTCAAAACAGTTTCCAGCACTTATATATTGGGATGGGTTCTTATAACCACTGCTTATCACTTGATGTTACAACCATGGTATCAAAAAACTGCCCAATCATTGGTGAACACGTTGTTATCATTGTCGCGACCTAATAGGTTACCATAGCAACAGTATGAACTCGTTAAAACACCCTTAATTACAGCTTCAGGTGCTTATAATTCAAAAACGGCACGGTGATTTTTTATAGTATCAATTTTTGATAAGCATGATAAGACGCAACTTTTGGCAAAGTTTAAAAAGATTCTGTACATGGGGTTCAGAGCCACCTTAAATTTTTGAAAATTTTCAAAGAGTCATATCATAAAACAGTTTGAGTAAAGGAACGGAAACGGTCCTGAAAATATTAGAAGGCACAACGTCTTTGCATGATTTTTAAAGAACTATTTAACAAATAGATTCCATGTTTCCGTGAGTCTGTTCAGTAATAGATCACAGGTGACGTCAAAATGTGGTAAGAACAAAAAAGTGGCACACGAGGCGATAGCCATCTTCTCTGATCTATTCTGAGCAGACGCACGGCAACATGGAATCTATCTGTTTTTTATAATCCACCCATTAATTTTTGAGTGATTTTATTGGCCATTTTACGTCACGTGGTATAAATCTCTGGACAGTTATCACGCAATAACCCCCGCCCGAGTCGATATTTGTCCTCCGATTGTTTCCGTTGAAGAGAAACATAGTCAGCACAAGAATTTCAACTTTTCTTTTATCTTATTTAATATGGAAGGAAACCAAACTAGTGTTACTGAGTCTACTGATGATGGCATTAAAAAGCTGATGGCAAGTGCTCTTCCGGAAAGTACAAAAAAGTCACCAAAATACGCTGTCAATGTCTTTGAAGGTGGAGAAAGTCACGAGTAGACTTCTAATATTTAGTCCTACGTAAATTTAAACCGATTCATTTTACAAAATAAAGATTTAATACAATGTGATAACTAACCATAAAATAAACCAACCGTTCACGTCCGACTTTAGCGTGGAGGAAGGAGAGAAAAATTCCAGTCGCACTTGAAATCATGGAGTCGGCAGAATTGTCAACCATGTTGGAACCTTTTTTACGCAGAAGCCAGAAAATTCAGTGGAAGGAAAACCATACAGTCGCAGCTTGGTCTGAATGCTCCAGAAAGTTTGCAAATTCGGCATGGTTTAACACCATTCTCTACTTCGGAAAGAGAGGTCGTGAAAACCAACGCGAGAGGAAACCCCGGTGACCTTTGGCTCAAAACAACAACAACCGGCTGAAGTACTTCATCTCAAGCGAGAGAGCGACGAAAACTCAGTCCACCTTCAAGTGCTACAGATTTTACACATTCTGTGTTTCACAGATGTAAATTCTGAGACTGAAATACATTTCTTTCTAGTCAAGTTTATGAACGGTACGTCGGAATATATGAACCAAAAGCGCCAAGTTTTCGAGTTTTTGATCCAAGGGGCGTTACGAGAATTAAATTCACATGACAGCTTGTCAAATTTGGTCCAATCACAGTGGAAATAAAGTTAGTTTAACCAATCAAATTTACATTGCTCCCTCACGTCAATCACGCGCATTCGCCATCAGATCACCAATGGCTTTTTTTACCATCAGTTTACGAGCGGTTTATTGCGAACTGAAAATTAATGGGAGGGTTATAAAATAAATAAACCCCTTTCTGGCTTGCTGGTATGTCGGCTGATAATGTCCTTGGCTGAGAGATTGTCCTCAAAATTTCACATTTGCCCTCGAAGCTTCGCTTCTCGGCCAAATGTTCATTTTTCGGACAATCTCTCAGCCGCGGACATTATCAGCCGACATACCAGACGCCTGAAGGGTTTATTTACTAAATATAATAAAAAAGAATTATAATAAGCTACTACAGAAAACGCTTTTTTATTTCAAAATCTTTCAACATAACTCGAAAGCTGGCCTTTGCCCACTTTGGTAAACACGAAAAGAAACAATTTGACATGATCTGTCCTCTAACAGATCATAGGCGAAAACCAATCAAAATGCCAGAATAACTTGGGTTATATAATAAAGCATCCAGCGTCTATATGCATACTTTAGGAAATCAAATCAGATTTGTGGGCGACTATAATTGTGGAGCTAAGTGTAGTGCATTGCGTAGTGTAATTTCCTTATTTAAAAATCAACAAGTGCTTTTGGTAAGGAACGCCATCTTCAATGGAGGATTAATTAAAACCGATCGTCGTTTTGTCAAATCTTTTGGAAGGTAAAGGGCCAGAACGGTCATTAAATGGCGTGTACATGTGACACGTCAGACTCACTGACATCATGTTTCGTTTTCTGTTTAAAATTCTGACTGTCAAGACGGTGATTAACTGGGATCTAAATTCGCAACCAAAACCTGAAACCAGTAACGAAATTGCAGGCGTAAACTGCAGGAGATCACGGCATAGTTACAGTGGAAGCGACTACACCTGTAGACCTGTAAATTTAAACACTGTATACGCTTTTTACTATTGCAAAACTGAGAGTCATTAGCTATGAAAACATTTATCAAACCCTGGGGCCCGTTTCTCGAAAGCCCCGGAAACTTTTCGGGCCCGTAAAGCCATAACAAAATCTCGAACCTTATGTTTACAAAGCTGTTTTATTCACATATTCTTAATATTAAAAGAGGTTCTCTTTATACAAGAAGTTTCAGGCGTATACACTTCTCCGTCTTCAGATACAGATGAGCTGAAAATGGCTTTACGGGCCCGAAAAATTTTCGGAGCTTTCGAGAAACGGGCCCCAGGGCCGTAGCCAGAAAAAAAATTTGACTGAGGCAATGTCTATCAATAACTTATGACTGAGGCAATCAGCCCATGGTTGAGTTCTCTTCCTAGGTATTAGGTACTATAAACAACAAAAGCCAAAGAAATGACCGAGGCAAGTGCCTCGGTTGGCCTGTTACTAGCTACGGCGCTGCAAACAGCAGGTTTGAAATGTATAAGAAAGCACTAACACTGACTGGTGGGGACTATTTGTCTTAGTTGAATGACAGCTAGAAACACTTCGTTTTATATTTTTACCATAGCAAAACGCAGGCTAAAATGAAAACTGTTTAACAGCATTTACTCGGATAAAGAAGTTGTTTTATCGCAAAAGCGAGGTTGAAATTGGGATTGCGAGTCACCTACCAATGTACATAATAATGTTAAATAAATCTAACGTCAAAAATGAGTAAGACATGTTCCATTGCCGAACATCGTAACAGGCTCTGCCATTTTATCAAAAGCAAGGTGAAGGCCAAGAAAAGCCTAAAAACATTTTTAATTAGCGGTGAAAATGAATAAACCTTGGCCAATGTGACAATCCATAATAAGCATGGACTGTCTATAGCGTCAAATTGAATGCAAGCAGAACTGTGGTCGCAATAAATAATGCACCCCACAACGGCAAACTAAAGATTTATTTAATGTGAGAGTACATATATCTTGTTAGAAGTTTTGTTGTGTAGTATCGCTGAGTATTTTTACGAGTTGGCGAGTCAAAATGCAAACAACGAGTAAAAATTCTCAGCGATACTACACAACAAAACGTCTAATAAGAGATTTATTATCCAACACGCCAAATTGGTATGTTCTTGCGAGCGAATTTCGTGGATATTTATTTACAGGGAATACGTGATAGAAGTGTGCGAAGCGGAACGGAATTGGCGCGGGAAATCCAGCTAACTTGATTGGTCAACGGCAGGAAACCTGTCTAACCGGTCCTCTGGAGTACAAATACCGCGTGATATTTGTACTCGTCTTAAGCATTATTTGTACTCTACGAAGTGCAGTTGGATAATAAGTACCTGGTATTTGAGCAAACCATGATACATGACCTAAGCTAATGCGTCGCTAATGGTTAAAATTATTTAACCAAAAGCAAGGTAAAGGGCAAGAATATTAAAAAACATTGTTAAGAGCAAGGTGAATTCACCTCGGCCAAGGTGACCGTTTTATCAAAACAAAAATTGTCAATAGCTTAAATTAAAGGGGCATTGTCACGCTACTTGGCAACTTTATAAAAAGCCAGAAGGAGTCTTCGCATCAATTGAATTTCAAAACTAATGATCTAGTTTTGTTGTTAAAGGCTATTTAAATGTACTGAAATTGTTTCAATCTTGTCGCCTGTCGCTACAGATGGCATGGATAGAAATGGATTGAAACTGAAAAAAATTGCCAATTTTTCAAGTTTTGATGCTACGTGTTCAAAATCCTCAAGAAATTTATTTATTTTGGTTAGCCCTCTCTGATAAAATTAATTTGATATCTTCGTCGTAGCTTTACAGAAGCATTCTGTTTATGGTTAAAGCCTCAAAGTAATGATTTTAGGACAGAATTGACCCAAAACAGCAAAATCCTCGTGACACTGCTCCTTTAAAATTGAATGCAAACAAAACCGTAATCGCATGCATCCCACAAAACAACCTGAAACAAAAGATTTATTTAAGTAGCTGTAGTAAGAATTTATATTAAGTGAGGTTCCATTTAGCTACTCAAAGTACGTGTACAATTACACTGCACTTGCTTATAAGTTTCCTATAGCTGGGCCATGAGTAAACTATGATACCTGCCTAACATCTTAAGTATTTATCTACGTCATACAATGAAACTACAAGTTAATAAAAGCTAACAGCTAAAAAAAAGTAAGAAAACTCTCTTCCAAAGGCAAAATGTTGCGACAGTCATTAAATGGCGGACGAATAACTAGGAAAGCATTGCTCAGCAATCAAGTCAAGCCAGACTCACAAGTGACTGGAAAAGTAAAACGAACTTGCATAAATTAACTCATTTCCTGACTATCACGACGGCAACCACACCTGTAAAGCTATGAAACACCGTGTACGCGTTTTAAGTGTGGTAAAACCGTCAGGATAGTTACTAAATGGTGTTTAAACTCTTAATTTTAGAAGCATCAATCAAACACGTCAGAAGAAAATCACTTTAGAGAGAAAGGCGACCAGAATTATGGAGCACGGAAAAACTGTCCAAACGATTACTAAACGCGGGTGAAATTAAAACAACAGTATTAACTTGAAGGCCATCAGTCTCACAGACGGTTAAAATTTAGAGTTAAGCGGCACTTAACTCCTCTTTGAAAGCAAGCTCTCAGAAATCACTTAAGACCACTTCAGACTCGCACGGATGCTATCCTTAATAAGACAGACGGTAATCAAAATGTATGGCAATACAAATATAATCCCAGACAAGCCTGCGTTTTTCGCAACTGCACTAAAAAATGCACACAAAACTGTCAAGGTATTTCATGCAAAAATACAGGTATCTAGAGCTCACAGGCTCAAATGTATTGTTTACCAGTATTCACTAGATTAAAGAAATAATATTGTATCGAAATTTGGGTTCAAATTAGGATTGCCTGTCACTTACAAATATGTCCACTAAAACACAATGTGTCTAACGTCAAATATACACATGAGTAAGAAATGATCCATTGTCGGATATAAAAACAGGCTCATTTAACCAAAAGCAAGGTGAAGGTCAAGGAGAGCTCAAGAACACTTTTAAGAACAAGGTGAATACACTTAGGTCAAGATGCCCATTTTCACATAACAAACACTGCGCATATAGCGTAAAATTAAATGCAAACAGGACTGTAATTCCATACACCCCATAAAACAACCAGACACAAAAGATTTATTTAGGTAGCTGAAGTAGGAATTTCTTTTATGTGCTGGTTCCTTTTTGGCTTCCCAAAATACTATTACGCTGTACTTGCTTAGCTGGTCCATGAGTAAAATATGATGCCCGGTTTTAAGCTGATGTATTATAAAATATTTACACAAAGTATGTATCTGGGACATGCAATAAGAATACAAGTTTTTGCTATAAAATAAGTCAGCCAGTCTTCAGAATATTCACTTCCATCGAAGCTTTCTGCAGAGTAATCGTGTGAAAATGTTGCCTTCTGTTTTTCTGCTGTCGTTCTTAACTGGGGTTGCGATTTGCGAAGATAACCAAACTATGGCTTTGGTATGTATTGATCACTTCCTACCAACGATTAATCTGAGCAATTTGTGTTTGAAGAAAAAATTACTGTTGAACTTATTTTACCTCATGTATGTGGAGTTCTAACATTTTTCATTAGCACGTTATCGGAAAGCAACAAACAAAAACACAAGAAAATAATAGATAAAAAGACAAGAAAATAATAGATAAAATAGTTTTTGCGCCTTTGCCGCAGTTGTGTTCGTGTTGATTTTTTTTGTCAGCTGCCTTTGTACGTGTTGATTGTTTTTGCATTGGCGTTATAGGGTATTATTATTAATATTAAACTGCTAGGCCATCCAAGCAGTATATACTTTTATCGCTGTTAAAAAACCAGTGAGGATTATAGCACTCTCCATTACCGTTACTATATAAAAACAAAAACAAGAAAATATAGAATCAAAGAACGTAGCAACGGATTAATGGCCCTGTCCTCTCCTGTCCTGTCCTGTTCTGTCCCTCAGATAGAAATGTTGGTCCACCTGCTCTGTGTACGTTTTCATGGTATTCTTGCCAAAACACCATAATGTATATATAGCTCCTGATGGTGAAAACTGGTCCTAAAAAAGAGGATTTATAATTCTTGGATCACAAGGAAACGATCAATTACTGCAGCTGCCCCACAGTACTAGCGGCAATCAAATCTTAGCTGTCCTACCGAAACTACACGACAATAGCCTTGCTGAAGTTTTTTTTCCCTCTTCTAATACATGTAGTTAACTTGAGAATTTCTGGGTTTTTTTGACAAGGAACAGCATATTTTATTTAAAAAAAAAACACAAATATTACCCTACCTGGCGACATTTGACTAATTACGAGCGAGGTGCCTTCCCGGACGCCGGTGACCCATTTTTGGCGCCAAATTGAAAGCTTGGAAACACAAAATGTTTCATGTTTTTCAGATTCTCCGAATTTGATATGGTTTTGGGAATTGTAAATCCATTTTCGTCAATATTTAATGCCATCTCCAGTGATAAAAGTTGCCAGACTTCAACGCATTTCCTGTTACCTTACATTGAAGTCAGGACAGGAAAGTTTTTCCCGCCTTGTGAATCCTGATTGGTCAACTCAAATTCAGTCGCAGCTGCCGTATGCGAAGTAATTGCTCAGCATGGGGTTTCGCTTTTTTTTCAAGATAAATTTTAACAAAATGACGAAACGGTTGTGCAAGGAACATGTCGGAAGAAAAGTCGAAGACGTGCCAGGGGTGAATTGGCGCAAAAATTTTATCTTCGCACGTATTCCCTCCTTCTCTGGCGAAGCAATAACTTGGCGTGAGCCCGGGATCTAATGAAAAGGAAAGGCAGCCCTTGTCACCGGTCAAGTTCCCTAAGCGTGAGCCCCTGATATAGTCACTTGATAGTAGGCAGCGGATAGCTTGTTTTGACAGCTGTCAATAAACCATAACATGAATACCAGAATCAAAGATATGTTAATGGTTTCTGCTACTCTCATATTTTTCAAAGTATTGGCGTGCATACAAACGGGCGTACGGAGAGTCACGGAGCAGCCATTTTTTTTTCTTAGATCGATGGGTTACCATACCAAAGGTATGGGGCTCCGCCCGCGCGCCTTTGGTGCGAGGTGAGGTCCGCTATCAATTTTGCAATTGGAGCCGTCCCTGTATTTTTCTTTCTGTATGTTCAGAGCAAACACTACAGCGCTACAACTTTGCCTCTCGATAGCGCTAGTTTTAATATGCGTACTAAAATATCGTTCCTAATTATTCTCTCAGAACTTTTTGATGCGATACGGGTACATATCAAACACTCGCAGTGGTAATCACGATGTTGGCACGGCCATTCAACGATTTCAAGAGTTCTATGGCCTCCAGGTTAGTGGCAAACTGGATGACTCAACTATCGCACTCATGACGAAACCTCGTTGTGGTATGAGGGATCCAACTCCAGACGGTCGCCTGCGAAGATATGTCACGCTTGGAAAATGGTCAAAGACTGACTTAAAATATTACGTTCAGCCTGGTCAGGACCTCCCAGATGTGAGTACAGTTTGGAGTTGAGGAACTCCTAAGTTGTTTTCAAGTTGTTAGTCCCTATGATACCTGGGAGGAGGGCTGCTTCACTAGAACATATTTCAGGCTAAGTTAACTTTTAAAGAAAACACGCAATATCAATTAAGCTTTCATCTCATACATCCGTTACCTAGATTGATGATAATGAGATTGATTCAATAGGCGGTCTACTGTCTTCGAATATTAAAAATTTGTGATAAAATGAAACATTAAAAATTTGAATATAGAGAGAAATTCCCATAAATTAAAAATTCACGTGTGAAATTTTTAATAGAATGCTAAAAGTGCTAAAAATTAATGTCTGTTTAAAAGAATGCTACATTGTCACCGGAGTGGGCATGATTTGTTGTCAGCCTCAATAATTTTGGCAAATGCCATTGCCTTAAGGTGGCTCGATCAAGATTTTAAGTAGTGATACCGTTCAGCTTTGAGCGACTAGAGCACCACCATTATTAATTCAGCATTAGTGGTGCGCTAGAGAAAGACGAGCGTTTCAAATGGGGCACATTTCGCTAGGATCTGAGTTACCAGAGCAACGAAATGACGCCATACCCCATTTTACATAAGAACGAACAACTTGCCACCAGGGATAATTTTGGAAATACGACGTCGAGATCTCGGACTCGACATACGTGTAGTTGTCAAAACGAAGGCAAAATTTGAAAAAAATTCTATAAGAGCGTTTTCAAGGAAATTGCGAGTCAAGTTTCAAGGTGTCAAAATACAACAAAAAAGCGGGTAGTTTGGTCTTAAATAAATCTTAAACATATAATTACCTCAAATGAAAATCTCGGAGAAATCGCTCCGTTTGAGTTTCAGAAACACTAGCTTGAATATCAACTGGTGTAGGCTGCTATTTGGCTTATTATCCAAACTTGCCACTAAAATTAATAAAATGGCCGGGATTAAAAAAAACTTTCCATGAATATGTTTTTAAGACTTCGCGCTCAATGAGATTAATCTAATTACTGAACGTAATGTCAGAGTTTCAAATAAATTGAAACATTTTAAGAATGCTAATCTTCAGCCTCGATTCAGGAAAATATTGGACTGATTTTCATTCATGTTGTAATAATCTTGTTTTGTCTCGAATCACCATGCTATTGTGCATTTCTGTAAATCATGAATTCATAAAACGCGTGTATCGTTTCTCAAAAATTCCACCGAGCCACCTTAAAGTGAATGGCAAGAGCAATATACAAAATTAAGAAATTATTTATGTTTGATCCTGAGTAAGAAAATTTTGAATCATAGCTTTTGGATTAGATAATTGCTAAACTTCGACTTTTTTTTGTTTATTGCTTCCATGGAAATATCGAAATATTTTATATCAAATTTGAATTCATTCTCAATTATAAAAATTTACAATTGGGCAGAGAAACTTATCACTCAGGTGGATCGGATTATAACACAAACAGACTTTTACATTTTTAAAGAAACATTTTCTGGAGCCATCTATCACGTAACATAAGTTAACTTTGTCAAGTATAGGGGGAACCATGCTGACGTCATTGTTTACATTTTTGCTCATTTGCATACGACTTTACGCACAGAAGAAAACTTGTTAGGTATATACTGACTCCAGTCAGCTAAAGAGCTACTGACACTTAATACATGGTTAACGTTTTAGCTCTTTTGGTGTAATAGTCAACGAGGCATTGTCTTTCAAATAACTGCAAAATTTCTGGGTGACAAAAGCGCTAATGAGCTCATACATTCTTTGTAAAATTTTGAGTTTTTAAACCCGCGTTGCACAAAAAGTATTCAATATATAAGGCTCGTATTCATTGACAGAGTTAATTGTACTATGACCTTTCAATTTTCGGAAGTGATATGTTTGTAGCTCTATCAGAAATCGAGTTGCTTATGCTAACGAGGCAAATATTGTAAACAAGGATTCCCCCCAAAAAGAGAAGCTGTAACTCCTAAGAATATATTAAGTTTGGGTTTATTCAGAGCCTCTAACTTTCCCGCCTTGAAATGTGACCTGCAATACACGTACTAACGGATGGTACACTAAACATAACAGTGAGTACTGAACAGTAACTTAAAATCATATTGTAACAGGTTCAGAAACCTTAGTAGCTTGCAGCCATCGGACAAAGTGGTGCGCGAGCTACTAGTACTTTAAAGTGTATATGACATATCTTTTTTTATTTACTCGATAAAATTTCCACAATGTACTGATAAGAAAAGCAAAAGAAATTTTTCGATAGCGATTTCTCCGACATTTTCTATCTCGAAGTTCCTATTTACAATGGACTTTTGTACCATTTTTTCGAAAATTTATTAGCTCAGAATCGGAGAAATCTGTTTTTCGAGTCCTGAAATGACATCACAATCATTGCCATCTCCTGTTTTTCTCGGTTTTTTAATGAATAGTGTACCTTAAAGGAAGAAATCTTTTTTGTTTGCTGATATTCTACAATGTAGAATATCAGCAAACAAAAAAATTTCTTCCGGTGGTTAAGGTACACCAATTCACCTTCCGAGACAAAAAAGCAGACAGAAGGAGACTGGCAATTTGTGATGTCATTTCAGGAATCGATAAAACAGATTTCTCCGATTCTGAGCTAATAAATTTTCGAAAAAATGGTACAAAATCCATTGTAAATAGGAACTTCGAGATAGAAAATTTCGGAGAAATCGCTATCGAAAATTTCTTTTGCTTTTCCTTATCAGTACATTGTGGAAATTTTATCGATAAATAAAAAAAGATATGTCATATACACTTTAAAGTACTAGTAGCTCGCGCACCACTTTGTCCGATGGCTGCAAGCTACTAAGGTTTCTGAACCTGTTACAATATGATTTTAAGTTACTGTTCAGTACTCACTGTTATGTTTAGTGTACCATCCGTTAGTACGTGTATTGCAGGTCACATTTCAAGGCGGGAAAGTTAGAGGCTCTGAATAAACCCAAACTTAATATATTCTTAGGAGTTACAGCTTCTCTTTTTGGGGGGAATCCTTGTTTACAATATTTGCCTCGTTAGCATAAGCAACTCGATTTCTGATAGAGCTACAAACATATCACTTCCGAAAATTGAAAGGTCATAGTACAATTAACTCTGTCAATGAATACGAGCCTTATATATTGAATACTTTTTGTGCAACGCGGGTTTAAAAACTCAAAATTTTACAAAGAATGTATGAGCTCATTAGCGCTTTTGTCACCCAGAAATTTTGCAGTTATTTGAAAGACAATGCCTCGTTGACTATTACACCAAAAGAGCTAAAACGTTAACCATGTATTAAGTGTCAGTAGCTCTTTAGCTGACTGGAGTCAGTATATACCTAACAAGTTTTCTTCTGTGCGTAAAGTCGTATGCAAATGAGCAAAAATGTAAACAATGACGTCAGCATGGTTCCCCCTATACTTGACAAAGTTAACTTATGTTACGTGATAGATGGCTCCAGAAAATGTTTCTTTAAAAATGTAAAAGTCTGTTTGTGTTATAATCCGATCCACCTGAGTGATAAGTTTCTCTGCCCAATTGTAAATTTTTATAATTGAGAATGAATTCAAATTTGATATAAAATATTTCGATATTTCCATGGAAGCAATAAACAAAAAAAAGTCGAAGTTTAGCAATTATCTAATCCAAAAGCTATGATTCAAAATTTTCTTACTCAGGATCAAACATAAATAATTTCTTAATTTTGTATATTGCTCTTGCCATTCACTTTAAGGTGGCTCGGTGGAATTTTTGAGAAACGATACACGCGTTTTATGAATTCATGATTTACAGAAATGCACAATAGCATGGTGATTCGAGACAAAACAAGATTATTACAACATGAATGAAAATCAGTCCAATATTTTCCTGAATCGAGGCTGAAGATTAGCATTCTTAAAATGTTTCAATTTATTTGAAACTCTGACATTACGTTCAGTAATTAGATTAATCTCATTGAGCGCGAAGTCTTAAAAACATATTCATGGAAAGTTTTTTTTAATCCCGGCCATTTTATTAATTTTAGTGGCAAGTTTGGATAATAAGCCAAATAGCAGCCTACACCAGTTGATATTCAAGCTAGTGTTTCTGAAACTCAAACGGAGCGATTTCTCCGAGATTTTCATTTGAGGTAATTATATGTTTAAGATTTATTTAAGACCAAACTACCCGCTTTTTTGTTGTATTTTGACACCTTGAAACTTGACTCGCAATTTCCTTGAAAACGCTCTTATAGAATTTTTTTCAAATTTTGCCTTCGTTTTGACAACTACACGTATGTCGAGTCCGAGATCTCGACGTCGTATTTCCAAAATTATCCCTGGTGGCAAGTTGTTCGTTCTTATGTAAAATGGGGTATGGCGTCATTTCGTTGCTCTGGTAACTCAGATCCTAGCGAAATGTGCCCCATTTGAAACGCTCGTCTTTCTCTAGCGCACCACTAATGCTGAATTAATAATGGTGGTGCTCTAGTCGCTCAAAGCTGAACGGTATCACTACTTAAAATCTTGATCGAGCCACCTTAAGGCAATGGCATTTGCCAAAATTATTGAGGCTGACAACAAATCATGCCCACTCCGGTGACAATGTAGCATTCTTTTAAACAGACATTAATTTTTAGCACTTTTAGCATTCTATTAAAAATTTCACACGTGAATTTTTAATTTATGGGAATTTCTCTCTATATTCAAATTTTTAATGTTTCATTTTATCACAAATTTTTAATATTCGAAGACAGTAGACCGCCTATTGAATCAATCTCATTATCATCAATCTAGGTAACGGATGTATGAGATGAAAGCTTAATTGATATTGCGTGTTTTCTTTAAAAGTTAACTTAGCCTGAAATATGTTCTAGTGAAGCAGCCCTCCTCCCAGGTATCATAGGGACTAACAACTTGAAAACAACTTAGGAGTTCCTCAACTCCAAACTGTACTCACATCTGGGAGGTCCTGACCAGGCTGAACGTAATATTTTAAGTCAGTCTTTGACCATTTTCCAAGCGTGACATATCTTCGCAGGCGACCGTCTGGAGTTGGATCCCTCATACCACAACGAGGTTTCGTCATGAGTGCGATAGTTGAGTCATCCAGTTTGCCACTAACCTGGAGGCCATAGAACTCTTGAAATCGTTGAATGGCCGTGCCAACATCGTGATTACCACTGCGAGTGTTTGATATGTACCCGTATCGCATCAAAAAGTTCTGAGAGAATAATTAGGAACGATATTTTAGTACGCATATTAAAACTAGCGCTATCGAGAGGCAAAGTTGTAGCGCTGTAGTGTTTGCTCTGAACATACAGAAAGAAAAATACAGGGACGGCTCCAATTGCAAAATTGATAGCGGACCTCACCTCGCACCAAAGGCGCGCGGGCGGAGCCCCATACCTTTGGTATGGTAACCCATCGATCTAAGAAAAAAAAATGGCTGCTCCGTGACTCTCCGTACGCCCGTTTGTATGCACGCCAATACTTTGAAAAATATGAGAGTAGCAGAAACCATTAACATATCTTTGATTCTGGTATTCATGTTATGGTTTATTGACAGCTGTCAAAACAAGCTATCCGCTGCCTACTATCAAGTGACTATATCAGGGGCTCACGCTTAGGGAACTTGACCGGTGACAAGGGCTGCCTTTCCTTTTCATTAGATCCCGGGCTCACGCCAAGTTATTGCTTCGCCAGAGAAGGAGGGAATACGTGCGAAGATAAAATTTTTGCGCCAATTCACCCCTGGCACGTCTTCGACTTTTCTTCCGACATGTTCCTTGCACAACCGTTTCGTCATTTTGTTAAAATTTATCTTGAAAAAAAAGCGAAACCCCATGCTGAGCAATTACTTCGCATACGGCAGCTGCGACTGAATTTGAGTTGACCAATCAGGATTCACAAGGCGGGAAAAACTTTCCTGTCCTGACTTCAATGTAAGGTAACAGGAAATGCGTTGAAGTCTGGCAACTTTTATCACTGGAGATGGCATTAAATATTGACGAAAATGGATTTACAATTCCCAAAACCATATCAAATTCGGAGAATCTGAAAAACATGAAACATTTTGTGTTTCCAAGCTTTCAATTTGGCGCCAAAAATGGGTCACCGGCGTCCGGGAAGGCACCTCGCTCGTAATTAGTCAAATGTCGCCAGGTAGGGTAATATTTGTGTTTTTTTTTTAAATAAAATATGCTGTTCCTTGTCAAAAAAACCCAGAAATTCTCAAGTTAACTACATGTATTAGAAGAGGGAAAAAAAACTTCAGCAAGGCTATTGTCGTGTAGTTTCGGTAGGACAGCTAAGATTTGATTGCCGCTAGTACTGTGGGGCAGCTGCAGTAATTGATCGTTTCCTTGTGATCCAAGAATTATAAATCCTCTTTTTTAGGACCAGTTTTCACCATCAGGAGCTATATATACATTATGGTGTTTTGGCAAGAATACCATGAAAACGTACACAGAGCAGGTGGACCAACATTTCTATCTGAGGGACAGAACAGGACAGGACAGGAGAGGACAGGGCCATTAATCCGTTGCTACGTTCTTTGATTCTATATTTTCTTGTTTTTGTTTTTATATAGTAACGGTAATGGAGAGTGCTATAATCCTCACTGGTTTTTTAACAGCGATAAAAGTATATACTGCTTGGATGGCCTAGCAGTTTAATATTAATAATAATACCCTATAACGCCAATGCAAAAACAATCAACACGTACAAAGGCAGCTGACAAAAAAAATCAACACGAACACAACTGCGGCAAAGGCGCAAAAACTATTTTATCTATTATTTTCTTGTCTTTTTATCTATTATTTTCTTGTGTTTTTGTTTGTTGCTTTCCGATAACGTGCTAATGAAAAATGTTAGAACTCCACATACATGAGGTAAAATAAGTTCAACAGTAATTTTTTCTTCAAACACAAATTGCTCAGATTAATCGTTGGTAGGAAGTGATCAATACATACCAAAGCCATAGTTTGGTTATCTTCGCAAATCGCAACCCCAGTTAAGAACGACAGCAGAAAAACAGAAGGCAACATTTTCACACGATTACTCTGCAGAAAGCTTCGATGGAAGTGAATATTCTGAAGACTGGCTGACTTATTTTATAGCAAAAACTTGTATTCTTATTGCATGTCCCAGATACATACTTTGTGTAAATATTTTATAATACATCAGCTTAAAACCGGGCATCATATTTTACTCATGGACCAGCTAAGCAAGTACAGCGTAATAGTATTTTGGGAAGCCAAAAAGGAACCAGCACATAAAAGAAATTCCTACTTCAGCTACCTAAATAAATCTTTTGTGTCTGGTTGTTTTATGGGGTGTATGGAATTACAGTCCTGTTTGCATTTAATTTTACGCTATATGCGCAGTGTTTGTTATGTGAAAATGGGCATCTTGACCTAAGTGTATTCACCTTGTTCTTAAAAGTGTTCTTGAGCTCTCCTTGACCTTCACCTTGCTTTTGGTTAAATGAGCCTGTTTTTATATCCGACAATGGATCATTTCTTACTCATGTGTATATTTGACGTTAGACACATTGTGTTTTAGTGGACATATTTGTAAGTGACAGGCAATCCTAATTTGAACCCAAATTTCGATACAATATTATTTCTTTAATCTAGTGAATACTGGTAAACAATACATTTGAGCCTGTGAGCTCTAGATACCTGTATTTTTGCATGAAATACCTTGACAGTTTTGTGTGCATTTTTTAGTGCAGTTGCGAAAAACGCAGGCTTGTCTGGGATTATATTTGTATTGCCATACATTTTGATTACCGTCTGTCTTATTAAGGATAGCATCCGTGCGAGTCTGAAGTGGTCTTAAGTGATTTCTGAGAGCTTGCTTTCAAAGAGGAGTTAAGTGCCGCTTAACTCTAAATTTTAACCGTCTGTGAGACTGATGGCCTTCAAGTTAATACTGTTGTTTTAATTTCACCCGCGTTTAGTAATCGTTTGGACAGTTTTCCGTGCTCCATAATTCTGGTCGCCTTTCTCTCTAAAGTGATTTTCTTCTGACGTGTTTGATTGATGCTTCTAAAATTAAGAGTTTAAACACCATTTAGTAACTATCCTGACGGTTTTACCACACTTAAAACGCGTACACGGTGTTTCATAGCTTTACAGGTGTGGTTGCCGTCGTGATAGTCAGGAAATGAGTTAATTTATGCAAGTTCGTTTTACTTTTCCAGTCACTTGTGAGTCTGGCTTGACTTGATTGCTGAGCAATGCTTTCCTAGTTATTCGTCCGCCATTTAATGACTGTCGCAACATTTTGCCTTTGGAAGAGAGTTTTCTTACTTTTTTTTAGCTGTTAGCTTTTATTAACTTGTAGTTTCATTGTATGACGTAGATAAATACTTAAGATGTTAGGCAGGTATCATAGTTTACTCATGGCCCAGCTATAGGAAACTTATAAGCAAGTGCAGTGTAATTGTACACGTACTTTGAGTAGCTAAATGGAACCTCACTTAATATAAATTCTTACTACAGCTACTTAAATAAATCTTTTGTTTCAGGTTGTTTGTGGGATGCATGCGATTACGGTTTTGTTTGCATTCAATTTTAAAGGAGCAGTGTCACGAGGATTTTGCTGTTTTGGGTCAATTCTGTCCTAAAATCATTACTTTGAGGCTTTAACCATAAACAGAATGCTTCTGTAAAGCTACGACGAAGATATCAAATTAATTTTATCAGAGAGGGCTAACCAAAATAAATAAATTTCTTGAGGATTTTGAACACGTAGCATCAAAACTTGAAAAATTGGCAATTTTTTTCAGTTTCAATCCATTTCTATCCATGCCATCTGTAGCGACAGGCGACAAGATTGAAACAATTTCAGTACATTTAAATAGCCTTTAACAACAAAACTAGATCATTAGTTTTGAAATTCAATTGATGCGAAGACTCCTTCTGGCTTTTTATAAAGTTGCCAAGTAGCGTGACAATGCCCCTTTAATTTAAGCTATTGACAATTTTTGTTTTGATAAAACGGTCACCTTGGCCGAGGTGAATTCACCTTGCTCTTAACAATGTTTTTTAATATTCTTGCCCTTTACCTTGCTTTTGGTTAAATAATTTTAACCATTAGCGACGCATTAGCTTAGGTCATGTATCATGGTTTGCTCAAATACCAGGTACTTATTATCCAACTGCACTTCGTAGAGTACAAATAATGCTTAAGACGAGTACAAATATCACGCGGTATTTGTACTCCAGAGGACCGGTTAGACAGGTTTCCTGCCGTTGACCAATCAAGTTAGCTGGATTTCCCGCGCCAATTCCGTTCCGCTTCGCACACTTCTATCACGTATTCCCTGTAAATAAATATCCACGAAATTCGCTCGCAAGAACATACCAATTTGGCGTGTTGGATAATAAATCTCTTATTAGACGTTTTGTTGTGTAGTATCGCT
>JAHPZR010032048.1:0-2500 GCA_019787425.1 Platygyra sinensis | reverse complement strand
GTAGCTAGTAACAGGCCAACCGAGGCATTTGCCTCGGTCATTTCTTTGGCTTTTGTTGTTTATAGTACCTAATACCTAGGAAGAGAACTCAACCATGGCTGATTGCCTCAGTCATAAGTTATTCATAGACATTGCCTCAGTCAAATTTTTTTCTGGCTACGGCCCTGGGGCCCGTTTCTCGAAAGCTCCGAAAATTTTTCGGGCCCGTAAAGCCATTTTCAGCTCATCTGTATCTGAAGACGGAGAAGTGTATACGCCTGAAACTTCTTGTATAAAGAGAACCTCTTTTAATATTAAGAATATGTGAATAAAACAGCTTTGTAAACATAAGGTTCGAGATTTTGTTATGGCTTTACGGGCCCGAAAAGTTTCCGGGGCTTTCGAGAAACGGGCCCCAGGGTTTGATAAATGTTTTCATAGCTAATGACTCTCAGTTTTGCAATAGTAAAAAGCGTATACAGTGTTTAAATTTACAGGTCTACAGGTGTAGTCGCTTCCACTGTAACTATGCCGTGATCTCCTGCAGTTTACGCCTGCAATTTCGTTACTGGTTTCAGGTTTTGGTTGCGAATTTAGATCCCAGTTAATCACCGTCTTGACAGTCAGAATTTTAAACAGAAAACGAAACATGATGTCAGTGAGTCTGACGTGTCACATGTACACGCCATTTAATGACCGTTCTGGCCCTTTACCCTCCAAAAGATTTGACAAAACGACGATCGGTTTTAATTAATCCTCCATTGAAGATGGCGTTCCTTACCAAAAGCACTTGTTGATTTTTAAATAAGGAAATTACACTACGCAATGCACTACACTTAGCTCCACAATTATAGTCGCCCACAAATCTGATTTGATTTCCTAAAGTATGCATATAGACGCTGGATGCTTTATTATATAACCCAAGTTATTCTGGCATTTTGATGGTTTTCGCCTATGATCTGTTAGAGGACAGATCATGTCAAATTGTTTCTTTTCGTGTTTACCAAAGTGGGCAAAGGCCAGCTTTCGAGTTATGTTGAAAGATTTTGAAATAAAAAAGCGTTTTCTGTAGTAGCTTATTATAATTCTTTTTTATTATATTTAGTAAATAAACCCCTTCAGGCGGCTGGTATGTCGGCTGATAATGTCCGCGGCTGAGAGATTGTCCGAAAAATGAACATTTGGCCGAGAAGCGAAGCTTCGAGGGCAAATGTGAAATTTTGAGGACAATCTCTCAGCCAAGGACATTATCAGCCGACATACCAGCAAGCCAGAAAGGGGTTTATTTATTTTATAACCCTCCCATTAATTTTCAGTTCGCAATAAACCGCTCGTAAACTGATGGTAAAAAAAGCCATTGGTGATCTGATGGCGAATGCGCGTGATTGACGTGAGGGAGCAATGTAAATTTGATTGGTTAAACTAACTTTATTTCCACTGTGATTGGACCAAATTTGACAAGCTGTCATGTGAATTTAATTCTCGTAACGCCCCTTGGATCAAAAACTCGAAAACTTGGCGCTTTTGGTTCATATATTCCGACGTACCGTTCATAAACTTGACTAGAAAGAAATGTATTTCAGTCTCAGAATTTACATCTGTGAAACACAGAATGTGTAAAATCTGTAGCACTTGAAGGTGGACTGAGTTTTCGTCGCTCTCTCGCTTGAGATGAAGTACTTCAGCCGGTTGTTGTTGTTTTGAGCCAAAGGTCACCGGGGTTTCATCTCGCGTTGGTTTTCACGACCTCTCTTTCCGAAGTAGAGAATGGTGTTAAACCATGCCGAATTTGCAAAACTTTCTGGAGCATTCAGACCAAGCTGCGACTGTATGGTTTTCCTTCCACTGAATTTTCTGGCTTCTGCGTAAAAAAGGTTCCAACATGGTTGACAATTCTGCCGACTCCATGATTTCAAGTGCGACTGGAATTTTTCTCTCCTTCCTCCACGCTAAAGTCGGACGTGAACGGTTGGTTTATTTTATGGTTAGTTATCACATTGTATTAAATCTTTATTTTGTAAAATGAATCGGTTTAAATTTACGTAGGACTAAATATTAGAAGTCTACTCGTGACTTTCTCCACCTTCAAAGACATTGACAGCGTATTTTGGTGACTTTTTTGTACTTTCCGGAAGAGCACTTGCCATCAGCTTTTAATGCCATCATCAGTAGACTCAGTAACACTAGTTTGGTTTCCTTCCATATTAAATAAGATAAAAGAAAAGTTGAAATTCTTGTGCTGACTATGTTTCTCTTCAACGGAAACAATCGGAGGACAAATATCGACTCGGGCGGGGGTTATTGCGTGATAACTGTCCAGAGATTTATACCACGTGACGTAAAATGGCCAATAAAATCACTCAAAAATTAATGGGTGGGTTATAAAAAACAAATAGATTCCATGTTGCCGTGCGTCTGCTCAGAATAGATCACAGAAGACGGCTATCGCCTCGTGTGCCACTTTTTGTTCTTACCACATTTTGGACGTCACCTGTGATCTATTACTGAACAGACTCACGGA